>CAHIKZ030001902.1:15000-30000 GCA_903632075.3 Acanthosepion pharaonis | reverse complement strand
TGAAATATAATAAAGTTTTTGTAGAGTATCTTGTGCAAAAAAAAAACTATCACTCACAGGAATATCACACTGATGACCGACTTCCTGTTGACGTAATAGCAAAGGAAGTGTATGAAAGATGTTATGGACGTACAATGTTTACTCCACATGCACCTGTTTGCCGGGAGCGTATTACATCTTCAAAGATGTCACTCCCCGGGACAATGTTGCATTTACAAACGACCATCTCATGCATGGTGGCAGATCCTGCTCTCTTCCCGAAACACGACCAAGGACAATTCGATTTCCGATGTGACGCACGCACGCACGCAATATATGAACGATGGCATTGTCCTTATCAGGTGTGATGCTGTATGTGTGCAGGTATGCAACAGATACATAGAGAGATAGGGTCATGCATTGTCCTGCTTATTTTTTATAGTCTTTCAATAACCTAATTTCTTTTGCTTTTTATCAAATTCTTCTATCCCAGTCTGTTCATATCTATCTATCTATCTATCTATCTATCTATCTATCTATCTATCTATCTATCTATCTAAGCCTGTTCTTATCTATCTAAGTCTGTCTTATCTAAGTCTGTCATTCACTTTCTGAGCGACGGTTCGGTTCAACTCTCTGTCTACGGACGGAGAGGAACCCGAAGCAGGCTACGCCGAAGGGCGGAGTCTCCTTCGGGGAGGTAAAACCGGCCCTGAACCCTTTTATACGGGTTCAAATGGGCTATTTTTTGGCCGAGTCTAATGGCTCGGAAATGCCCACGTTAAAAAGGCCTTGTGCCACATGACGCCCTCGTGGGGGGGGACGACTAAATATAGTCTTATCTAAGTATCTCTCTATCTATCTAAGCCTGTTCTTATCTCTCTAAATCTGTCTTATCTAAGCCTGTTCTTATCTAAGTCTGCCTTATCTAAGTGTGTTCTATCTATCTATCTATCTAAGCCTGTTCTTATCTAAGTCTGCCTTATCTAAGTGTGTTCTATCTATCTATCTATCTAACTAAAGCCTGTTCTTATCTATCTAAGTCTGCCTTATCTAAGTGTATCTATCTATCTAAGTGTTCTATCTATCTATCTTATCTAAGGTGTGTTCTATCTCTATCTATCTAAAGCCTGTTCTTATCTAAGTCTGCCTTATCTAAGTGTGTTCTATCTCTATCTAATCTAAGTCTGCCTTATCTAAGTGTGTTCTATCTATCTATCTATCTATCTATCTAAGCCTGTTCTTCTAAGTCTGTTCTTATCTAAGTCTGCCTTATCTAAGTCTATCTATATCTAAGTGTTCTTATCTATCTATCTATCTATCTATCTATAAGCCTGTTCTTATCTAAGTCTGCCTTATCTATCTATGTGTTCTATCTATCTAAGTCTATCTATCTATCTATCTAAGCCTGTTCTTATCTATCTAAGTCTGCCTTATCTAAGTGTGTTCTATCTATCTATCTATCTATCTAAGCCTCTATCTAAGTCTGCCTTATCTATCTATCTATCTTCTATATCTAAGTCTGCCTATCTAAGTCTGCCTTCTATCTAAGTGTGTTCTATCTATCTATCTATCTATCTAAGCCTGTTCTTATCTAAGTCTGCCTTATCTAAGTGTGTTCTATCTATCTATCTATCTATCTAAGCCTGTTCTTATCTAAGTCTGCCTTATCTAAGTGTGTTCTATCTATCTATCTATCTAAGCCTGTTCTTATCTAAGTCTGCCTTATCTAAGTGTGTTCTATCTATCTATCTATCTATCTAAGCCTGTTCTTATCTAAGTCTGCCTTATCTAAGTCTGCCTTATCTATCTATCTAAGCCTGTTCTTATCTATCTGCCTATCTATCTATCTATCTATCTATCTAAGCCTGTTCTTATCTATCTAAGTCTGCCTTATCTAGTCTTTCTATCTATCTATCTATCTATCTAAGCCTGTTCTTATCTATCTAAGTCTGCCTTATCTAAGTGTGTTTAACTATCTATCTAAGCCTGTTCTTATCTATCTAAGTCTGCCTTTCTTTTTATCTAAGTCTGCCTTATCTATCTATCTATCTATCTATCTAAGCCTGTTCTTATCTAAGTCTGCCTTATCTAAGTGTGTTCTATCTATCTATCTATCTATCTAAGCCTGTTCTTATCTAAGTCTGCCTTATCTATCTATCTATCTATCTATCCTATCTAAGTTCTTATCTATCTAAGTCTGCCTTATCTAAGTGTGTTTCTATCTATCTATCTATCTAAGCCTGTTCTTATCTAAGTCTGCCTTATCTAAGTGTGTTCTATCTATCTATCTATCTAAGCCTGTTCTTATCTAAGTCCTGCCTATCTAAGTCTGCCTTATAAGTGTGTTCTATCTATCTATCTATCTATCTAAGTCTGTTCTTATCTAAGTGTGTTCTATCTATCTATCTGCCTTATCTATCTAGTGTGTTCTATCTATCTATCTATCTATCTAAGCCTGTTCTTATCTAAGTCTGCCTTATCTAATCTATCTATCTAAGCCTGTTCTTATTAAGTCTATCTATCTATCTATCTATCTATCTAAGCCTGTTCTTATCTATCTAAGTCTGCCTTATCTAAGTGTGTTCTATCTATCTATCTATCTAAGCCTTTCTTATCTATCTAAGTCTGCCTTATCTAAGTATGTTCTATCTATCTATCTATCTAAGTCTGCTAAGTCTTATCTAAGTATCTAATCTATCTAAGCCTGTTCTTATCTAAGTCTGTGTTCTATCTATCTATCTATCTATCTATCTAAGCCTGTTCTTATCTAAGTCTGCCTTATCTAAGTGTGTTCTATCTATCTATCTATCTATCTAAGCCTGTTCTTATCTATCTATCTAAGTCTGCCTTATCTAAAGTGTGTTCTATCTATCTATCTATCTAAGCCTGTTCTTATCTATCTAAATCTGCCTTATCTAAGTGTGTTCTGCTATCTATCTATCTAATCTATCTATCTATCTAAGCCTGTTCTTTATCTATCTAAGTCTGCCTTATCTAAGTCTATCTATCTATCTATCTAAGCCTGTTCTTATCTATCTAAGTCTGCCTTATCTAAGTGTGTTCTATCTATCTATCTATCTATCTAAGCCTGTTCTTAGCCTGTTCTATCTATCTATCTAAGTCTTGCCTTATCTAAGTCTGTTTCTATCTATCTATCTATCTAAAGCCTGTTCTTATCTATCTAAGTCTTCCTTATCTAAAGCCTGTTCTTCTATCTGTCTGCCTTATCTAAGCCTGTTCTTCTGTTCTTATCTAAGTCTGCCTTATCTAAGTGTTCTATCTCTATCTATCTATCTATCTAAGCCTGTTCTTATCTATCTATCTAGTCTGTTCTTATCTATCTAAGTCTGTTCTAAGTGTTCTCTATCTATCTATCTATCTAAGCCTGTTCTTATCTAAGTCTGCCTTATCTAAGTGTGTTCTATCTATCTATCTATCTAAGTCTGCCTTAAAGCCTGTTGTCTTATCTATCTAAGTCTGCCTTATCTAAGTGTGTTCTATCTATCTATCTATCTATCTATCTAAGCCTGTTCTTATCTAAGTCTGCCTTATCTAAGTGTGTTCTATCTATCTATCTATCTAAGCCTAATCTAAGTCTCCTTATCTAAGTCTATCTATCTATCTAAGCCTGTTCTTATGTTCTATCTATCTATCTATCTATCTAAAGCCTGTTCTTATCTAAGTCTGCCTTATCTAAGTGTTTCTATCTGTCTATCTATCTAAGCCTGTTCTATCTATCTAACTGTGTTCTATCTATCTATCTATCTAAGCCTGTTCTTATCTAAAGTCTGCCTTATCTAAATGTGTTCTATCTATCTATCTATCTAAGCTATCTATCTAAAGCCTATCTATCTAAGTCTGCCTTATCTAAGTTTCTATCTATCTATCTATCTATCTATCTAAGTTATTCTATTATCTATCTATCTAAGTGTGTTCTATCTAAGTCTGCCTTATCTAAGCCTGTTTATCTAAGTCTATCTAAGTGTGTTCTATCTATCTATCTATCTATCTAACTAGCTTTCTTATCTATCTATCTGCCCTTATCTAAGTGTGTAACTTCTATCTATCTATCTAAGCTATCTAAGTCTGCCCCTTATCCTGTTCTTATCTATCTATCTATCTAAGTCTGCCTTATCTAAGTCTGCCCTTATCTAAGTCTATCTATCTATCTATGTTCTTATCTATCTATCTAAGTCTATCTATCTATCTATCTAACCCTGTTCTTATCTATCTAAGTCTGCCTTATCTAAGTGTGTTCTATCTATCTATCTATCTAAGCCTGTTCTTATCTATCTAAGTCTCCTTATCTAAGTCTAAATCTATCTATCTATCTAAGCCTGTTCTTATCTAAGTCTGCCTATCTATCTATCTATCTATCTATCTATCTATCTAATCTAAGTCTGTTCTTGTCTATCTAAGTCTATCCTTATCTAAATGTGTTCTATCTATCTATCTATCTAAGCCTGTTCTTATCTATCTAAGTCTGCCTTATCTAAGTGTGTTCTATCTATCTATCTATCTATGTTCTTATCTAAGTCTGCTTATCTAAAGTCTATCTATCTATCTATCTAACTAAGCCTGTTCTTATCTATCTAAGTCTGCCTTATCTAAGTGTGTTCTATCTATCTTATCTATCTAAGCCTATTCTTATCTATCTAAATCTGCCTTATCTAAGTGTGTTCTATCTATTATCTATCTATCTGTTCTTATCTATCTATCTATCTATCTATCTATCTAATCTAAGCCTGTTCTTATCTAAAGTCTGCCTTATCTAAGTGTGTTCTATCTATCTATCTATCTAAGCCTGTTCTTATCTAAGCAAATCTGCCTTATCTAAGTATTATCTATCTATCTCTATCTATCTATCTATCTATCTAATCTATCTATCTATCTAAGTGTTCTTATCTAAAGTCTGCCTTATCTAAGTGTGTTCTATCTATCTATCTATCTAAGCCTGTTCTTATCTATCTCTGCCTTATCTATCTTTCTATCTATCTATCTATCTATCTAAATCTATTCTTATCTAAGTCTGCCTTATCTAAGTGTGTTCTATCTATCTATCTATCTAAGCCTGTTCTTATCTATCTAAATCTGCCTTATCTAAGTGTGTTATCTATCTATCTATCTATCTATCTAAGCCTGTTCTTATCTATCTAAGTCTGCCTTATCTAAGTGTGTTTCTATCTATCTATCTATCTAAGCCTGTTCTTATCTAAGTCTGCCTTATCTGTGTTCTATCTATCTTCTATCTAAGTCTGTTCTATCTAAGTCTGCCTTTCTTATCTATCTATCTATCTATCTAAGCCTGTTCTTATCTAAGTAAGTGTTTCTATCTATCTATCTATCTAAACAAGCCTGTTCTTATCTATCTAAGTCTGCCTTATCTAAAAATTGTTCTATCTATCTATCTATCTAAGCCTGTTCTTATCTAAGTCTGCCTTATCTAAGTGTGTTCTATCTATCTATCTATCTAAGCCTGTTCTTATCTAAGTCTGCCTTATCTAAGTGTCTGCCTTCTATCTAATCTAAGTCTGCCTTATCTAAGTGTGTTCTATCTATCTATCTATCTAAGCCTGTTCTTATCTAAGTCTGCCTTATCTAAGTGTGTTCTATCTATCTATCTATCTAAGCCTGTTCTTATCTAAGTCTGCCTTATCTAAGTGTGTTCTATCTATCTATCTATCTAACTAAGCCTGTTCTTATCTATCTAAATCTGCCTTATCTAAGTGTGTTCTATCTATCTATCTATCTATCTAAGCCTGTTCTTATCTATCTAAGTCTGCCTTATCTAAGTGTGTTCTATCTATCTATCTATCTATCTAAGCCTGTTCTTATCTAAGTCTGCCTTATCTAACTGTGTTCTATCTATCTATCTATCTATCTAAGCCTGTTCTTATCTATCTAAGTCTGCCTTATCTAAGTGTGTTCTATCTATCTATCTATCTATCTAAGCCTGTTCTTATCTAAGTCTGCCTTATCTAAGTGTGTTCTATCTATCTATCTATCTAAGCCTGTTCTTATCTAAGCCTGCCTTATGTAAGTGTGTTCTATCTATCTATCTATCTAAGTCTGTTCTTATCTAAGTCTGCCTTATCTAAGTGTGTTCTATCTATCTATCTATCTAAGCCTGTTCTTATCTAAGTCTGCCTTATCTAAGTGTGTTCTATCTATCTATCTATCTAACTAAGCCTGTTCTTATCTATCTAAGTCTGCCTTATCTAAGTGTGTTCTATCTATCTATCTATCTAAGCCTGTTCTTATCTATCTAAGTCTGCCTTATCTAAGTGTGTTCTAACTATCTATCTATCTATCTAAGCCTGTTCTTATCTAAGTCTGCCTTATCTAAGTGTGTTCTATCTATCTATCTATCTATCTATTTAAGCCTGTTCTTATCTATCTAAGTCTGCCTTATCTAAGTGTGTTCTATCTATCTATCTATCTAAGCCTGTTCTTATCTATCTAAGTCTGCCTTATCTAAGTGTGTTCTATCTATCTATCTATCTAAGCCTGTTCTTATCTAAGTCTGCCTTATCTAAGTGTGTTCTATCTATCTATCTATCTAACTAAGCCTGTTCTTATCTATCTAAGTCTGCCTTATCTAAGTGTGTTCTATCTATCTATCTATCTAAGCCTGTTCTTATCTATCTAAGTCTGCCTTATCTAAGTGTGTTCTATCTATCTATCTATCTAAGCCTGTTCTTATCTAAGTCTGCCTTATCTAAAATTCTATCTATCTATCTATCTAACTAAGCCTGTTCTTATCTATCTAAGTCTGCCTTATCTAAGTGTGTTCTATCTATCTATCTATCTATCTAAGCCTGTTCTTATCTAAGTCTGCCTTATCTAAGTGTGTTCTATCTATCTATCTATCTAAGCCTGTTCTTATCTAAGTCTGCCTTATCTAAGTCTTCTATCTATCTATCTATCTAACTAAGCCTGTTCTTATCTATCTAAGTCTGCCTTATCTAAGTGTGTTCTATCTATCTATCTATCTAAGCCTGTTCTTATCTATCTAAGTCTGCCATATCTAAGTGTGTTCTATCTATCTATCTATCTATCTAAGCCTGTTCTTATCTAAGTCTGCCTTATCTAAGTGTGTTCTATCTATCTATCTATCTATCTATCTATCTAAGCCTGTTCTTATCTATCTAAGTCTGCCTTATCTAAGTGTGTTCTATCTATCTATCTATCTATCTATCTATCTATCTATCTATCTATCTATCTAAGCCTGTTCTTATCTATCTAAGTCTGCCTTATCTAAGTGTGTTCTATCTATCTATCTATCTAAGCCTGTTCTTATCTATCTAAATCTGCCTTATCTAAGTGTGTTCTATCTATCTATCTATCTATCTATCTATCTATCTATCTATCTAAGCCTGTTCTTATCTATCTAAGTCTGCCTTATCTAAGTGTGTTCTATCTATCTATCTATCTAAGCCTGTTCTTATCTATCTAAGTCTGCCTTATCTAAGTGTGTTCTATCTATCTATCTATCTATCTATCTAAGCCTGTTCTTATCTAAGTCTGCCTTATCTAAGTGCGTTCTATCTATCTATCTAAGCCTGTTCTTATCTAAGTCTGCCTTATCTAAGTGTGTTCTATCTATCTATCTATCTATCTATCTAAGCCTGTTCTTATCTATCTAAGTCTGCCTTATCTAAGTGTGTTCTATCTATCTATCTATCTAAGCCTGTTCTTATCTAAGTCTGTTCTATCTCCTCTATATAAGTCTGTTCTTATCTATCTATCTATCTAAGTCTGTTCTTATCTATCTATCTATCTATCTCTGTTCTTATCTATCTCTGTTCTTATCTACCTATCTATCTACACACACATATATATATTAATCCGTTCTTATCTATCTACATATCTTTTGATTTATCTATCTATCTATCTATCTATATATATATATATATATATATATATATATATATATATATCGAACTTTGTTCTGATCAATATCGACCTTTTCTTCTACCTACTTATTAATGAAAAAAGACTTACAAACATATCACGTTGAAAGATCAACTCTAGACACATTAGCTATATCAGCTACTGTAGAGTGGAATGTGTGGATGGTGTAATTGCTGACGGTTAGCAATTGGAAATCTCTAAGCAGTGTTCCAATATCTTTATACTTTGAATATACGCCCTTTAACGCTAGAGGGCGTCCTCAGTGATGTTCTGAATTGGGTCATTTGGCAGTTTCGGGTCTTTCAACCATCATACTACCCTCACGAAATCCTTCCCATCAGAGCAGATCAGTCTCTGATGCGCACCCCACCCCATCTAAATTAACAGCCTGCTGACACTGACTTGTATTAGGCAAACCCTACCCCTCTGTCACGCATTTCATTGGAAGTTAACCAACAGCCAATCGCAATGGGGTGTGCTCTATTTAAGTTGCTTACAGGGGATTTTTTACTTATTCTTTTTTCATGTTTGGCCTTGTGCCACATTTTGTACCAACGTACGAATAAATAACTATTCTTTTTTCATGTGGATACTCGGCGGATAATCTGAACGTAAGTATGTGTTGTCCTTTTTTTTTTTTTAAATTTTTTACTTTTTTACGTTTCATCTCCCTCACTACTAGTTACTTGTTAGTATAAAAATGAAAATAAGAAAATAAGAAATAAAAAAATGCAACGTTAAAATAATTAGAAATTTACATTTTTTTTTTACGATTAAATAATAAATTACGATTTAATCAGCGTGTTAAAACGAAAATAAATATAAAAACAAATGTCGTTTAAAACAAGTTGAACGAGCAAACTTAGAAAATTCGATTAAATCTGTCGATTAACGTGGTAAAATTAACGTGTGAGATTAACAAGTAAAATTAAAATTTACGATTTTGATCGTTACGCGAAAAAAAAATGGCGGAAAGAGGGGTGAATGATGTTGGTACATAAGTCGTTTAACAAGAATTAGTTACAAAAAAATATCACATATAAACCCATAGTTGGCGTCAGAAAAGGAAAAAGAGATAAAATGGAAGTCAAAAGACTTCTATTAAGCAATAAAGAACGAAAATGGTGGGAGGAACTATCGAAAAAAATTGACCCGTTTGAACTTTATGATGTTGTGCCTTTATTCGAGATGAAAATATCGAAATCACAGTTAATATGTAATATATTCCTACCAACTTTTAAGCATCAAGTAAGAAAAAATAAAAATGAAATAAAATAAGGATAATGAATAAAGATAAAATAGATTAGTTAGATAAATATGTTGAAATTGGCAGATGTAAAAATAAAATAAATAAACTACATCTAAATTTCTGACTCTACATATTTACAAACCAAATATGGAATTTATAATTAGTTATAAGCTGACATATCTTAATACTATTTACATTACAATAATATACAATTAAAGATTTATAAATCTACACTACGTAAAATAATTTTTAAAAAGAAAAAGAAACACGTCATTTCCATGTATCTCGAACTTGAACTTTTTCTTCCCTGATTGCTTGTCCTTGCACTGGCTCGTTTTAGCCATAACCATTTAGCTGTATTTTCTGCTGTCTCAGTAATAGCTTGAATAGCCTTTCGTATTTTTGTTCCCACTATCTCAATATCTGTTAGGGCACAGACTAGTGATGTTGCTACAAAACCCCTTGTGACTACTTCAAATGGCTTGCAGCTTGACTTCCATCCATTGCTCCAACAATTTTCCAGTAATTCGTCGTATCTTAGTTTTTTTTTTCCATTCATTCGCTTCTTCTGCATTGTCCTCATAACAGACTGTTAATTACAACATAATGATTTTCTTTAACTTATTTCAAAAGAGGACTAAGTCTGGACGCAATAAGGTCTTGAAGATGTGATCCGGGAAGTTTAATCTTTTGCCTATATCTACTCTAAGTTCCCAGTCTATTGGACTCGACAGACAATTAAGTGCGATCATTTTTTGGGGGTTTAGTTTCACGCCGGCTTTAATAAAATTTATAACATTCCTGTTTCAATTAAATGTGTTTGTACGGATGGCTGTATTAACAATATCTGATCATGGCGCCATCTGTATCTACCATCAGCAAGCGCTGATTTGCAACTACTAAGTATGTATTTTAATGACCCTAATTGACCGCATAAGAAGCATAAGGGCGATTCCGATTTAGTTCATAGATTTAGGTTAACTGGGCTTGGGAGAAGGTCGGAAACTGCTCGGATTAGAAAGTTCATGCCTGTTTCGTTACGCCATAATTCAGACCATCTAACTTTCCTATGAATCATTGTTTCCCATTTTGTCCTTCTTTTAAGGCAATCATCTTTGCTACTCTCATTTCCACTTTCCCTGCGCGAATTTCGTCCAGTAAGAATTGGTGTTTTTTCTTATATATCACTTACGCGCAAACAACATTGGGAAGTGTATGACTATGGGTGGAATACGTGGACATGTATCGGTAAATCATTATTATCTCAAGAAGTTTCTTACAATCCAAATGACTTTAATGAATTTATGACGTACAATGTCTTGCATGGGTTGATAAGCCGTAAAAAATTAAACAATCTATTAAAAACTCGTCATATCTATCTAAATAGCTGCATCTATTGCAAGGAAATTTGAGTCACTGTGAATTTTTTTCTCTCGCCAGAATCCATTTTGCACATATAGAAATCTACCAGTCGTTCGTGCAGTGAACACTGCTGCCATATTTGATATGGTGCTTCTGCTGTTCATTTCGAGATTCTGAGAAAAAATCCGAAGAAAGATGTGCACTGCAATCGATCCTGACTTGGCATCTCGACGTGATGTGGCTTCCCTCTGCCTTTTCTAAAAAAATATTTTCATGGCAAATGCTCTGACGAGCTTTTTTTCCTGGTGCTATGACTATCAATTTAAGCGTGCTATTTTTACTGACGGAATAATGAAAAAAAATGTAACCGAAACTTCAAACCCAACAATTTTTCTTCCCACACTTCCCGCCTGAGGGTCTCCCATCCGTTTACCTGCTTCCCTGATAACTAGAATCTTCAAAAATTTAAATGCAACATCAATCGCTATCTTCTGTTGACTTAAACGCCGTCCATTTTTTGTTCTTTGCTTATTCCTCTTTATTTTTCAGTTTTCTTTTTCTCTTTCACTCCCCGTACGACCCCCCCTGCATAATAATGGCATTCCCGCTTTGCTTGGCGTGAAATGCTTAAAAAAAAACTAATGTTTGTTTATATCTGCGACAGGTGCGTTAAAAGGACGAAAGAAATTATAGGTAAATATCAAATGACTATTCACAACAGTTTTCAGACGTAATACATTGTTTAGTTCCACCCGAGCCATGACAAGTCATACCATATTCAATGTATTACATACTCCTCGTTCCTTTGTATTCCACGTCCTGGGTATGACGACAAACTACATCCACGTCCTGGGTAAGATGTTAGACTACATGGAACAGCAAGGCCTCTGATCAGGAGGTTTCGAGGAGCATAGAACCATCTCTTATTTGACGGTGTTCCCAGGTCCACCCTGACCTGGACTGGTAGCACTTTTTAGGGTCCCAGCTATGGGCAAATAGTTAACCCCTTAAGTGGGGTCGAAACACTAAGAAAGTGTAAGAATAAGTTTTAATAACAGTAATAATTTTTTTGGAAAAAAAAATATTACCAGCAATTAAAATCTTGTCAGCATTAAATAAGCAATTGAACTCGATATGCCGTAAAACAAAGCAAAGCAAACCAAACATTTGTATTCCATTGGTAAAGAGAATGGTCTACTTAGACAATTTCTTCCGAAGAACTCTTATTTCTCCGTAGGAGGATTCTTCGATCACTACCAGCTTAATCTTTTCTAAGGTCAACGGTTATCTATCATCATCATCATCATCATCATCAGGTTTAAATTTTTTCTCGAATTCTCCTGACTTGTTCTTTCTAACCGTCCTCCAGATGCCATCAAGAGTCATCCACCAGTTGGTCAATGTAAGTGTGATGAGGTTCTACTCTACATGTGTCAGTCACCTTTACAAAAATATCGCAAATGCAATAAAAGCAGACTGTGTGAATATATATTCATTTATTGGATTAATAAATAAAGAATTACATACTTTCAGAACATCGTTTTCAGACAACAATAGCATATGATTAAAACCAGTTGCATTTTCATGTAAAGTGCGTAGAAACCATTGGCTTATCATCTAATCACACAGCAGATCAAAAATGAATTAACTGAAATAGATCATTTCATAAAAAAACAAAAAACAAAACAGCATCCAGTCGATTTTACGGTGTTAACTCTAACCTCTGTCTATACAAGCGGAACGACCGAAATGTTTACAAAGAAAAAAAAATGATCATCTCCAGGTCGAGAATTCTTCTCTGATTCTCCTGACTCGTGCTTTCTAACCGTCGCTGTCAGACATCGCCGTCGGCAAGTCCTCCAGATAGCATGCAGAGTCATCTACAATTTGATCAATGTAGCTGTGATGGGGTTTTCCAAGCGATCTTTTGCCGCGCATTGAGTTCCATACGAGGGAGTCACGCACAATTTCTGACTTATCTATGATACATGTCATCATAATCGGCACTCATAAAAATTTAATTGAGATAACCTATACCTGAGTAGCTCTGGGGCATTGTATTGGTTGAAAAATAGTATTAAACATATATCTTATCAATCTATCAATCTCACTTTCTCCCTTTGCATATACGGCAGCTGTATGAGTTAATATGAAAGAAAGTTGAATTGTAAGCATATTGAAATTTATTAATTTAATTTTTTATACTAATGCATTAATACATTTTAAATCACCCTATCTATCTATCTATCTATCTATCTATCTATCTATCTATCTATCTATCTATCTATCTATCTAGTCTTAGTTATGATCATCCGACAGCAAGGCCGCTATGTACGACTAAAATGAATCTTTCTTAAGAGAGGTGTTTCGTCATATGATCGTGTTTGTGATATGGTTCCAAATGTTTACAAACCCTTTGTGGTACATTTTATACTTGCGTCTATAGAGGTCATCAAAGACGGTAACCCGCTGTTTACGACTAAACTAGTCCTGGGTATGACGACAAACTACATCCGGCAGCAAGGCCTCCGATTGGGTGATTGGAGGTTTTGACGAGTGTGGGACCACTCCTTAATTGCCGTTGTTCCCAGGGCAACCCTGACCCAGAGTTGTAGCACCTGTTAGAGTTCCAACTATGAGCAAATAGTGAAGCCCGCAAACAGAAACAAAACACTATAAAAGTATAAGAATACATTTTTTATAGTAGAAATACCATCAATACATTTTTATATAAAAAAATATCAACAATACCTGTTTATAGTAAAATTACCGACAAAATATTTTTAAAATAAAATGACACTCAATACATTTTATTGCAGAACGACCGGCAATAAATTTTATAGTAAAATGACCAACAATACGTTTTGACTGTAGTTGAGGGCTTAAAACTGCGTCCAAAATATTTAGATTTCGGCATTAAATAGACCATAGAGATGCTGATATGCCGCTAAACAAAACCAACCAACGAATAATCTACCATGTATTCAACTGTGGGAGCAGAATAACACATTTCATATATTTATTGCTTCAAAGATCCCAATAAAATTAACTTTCTGCAGTAAATGACACATAGGGCGTTGATATGCCGTTATTCGTACAAATCTATCTATCAACGACTTTATACCACAGAAACACACACACAGACACACATTTGTGGATGACGTTATATTGGCTCCTGAAATATCAATTTCAGTTGAATTCTCTGGGGACGAGGTGTAGGTTGGTAAACAGTGACTATTATAGCTATATAGCGAGACTCTTCGCAGATGCGAATTGAGTCACTGTCGGTCACTGGGCGTGTTTCTAAAAATAAATACGCTAAAAAAATTCACTTTCATCCCTACCGACGGCTTAATGGTTAGAATCTCCGACTGACACCAATTCAGTCGGGTTTCGATCCTAGCTAGAGGCAACCGGATGTCTAGCCACACTGATGAGCTGTGAAACAGCGAAACAGTCTGTCTGTGGATGACGTTATATATATATATATATATATATATATATATATATATATATATATATATAAAAATGAGCATGTGTGTAAGCGCGTGTTTGTGTGCGTCTGTGTGCGTGTGTTAACCCTAAAACATTTTCCTTTGAGTATAGGGCCAGAACCTCAACAAGCAAGATTTTATTGCCCTAGAATTAGTAGCACGATTATCCATAAACCTCGAGATTATCCGTTATTGAATCCAGAATTCCCTTTATCCTACACTGTTTGCCAACCAAAGCTAGAGAGACCTGTTTGCCCAGCAAGTAACATCATTCTTTTTACCCGCACGAAAGCGAATGCAACGGCAAGAACATGAAGTCGACACTTCAAATCCATATATACTCTATACGATTGTATCAAGAAGTACCAGAAAAAACGCAACATCCCTTACCAAATATTCCTAGAAACATGACTCAAGATAAACCTTTCCAAATCAGAAACTATCACCTGGAATTCTAAAATTCTTGTCGGCATTAAATAACACATTGAGGTGATATGGCGTTAAACAAAATAAACCAAACGATTAAATCACACGGCACGTCTCTTGTCAAATTTACTCTTTGAAAAATAAGTTAAAATCGCATTTTATTCAGTTATATATATTTGCTAGCAGGAGAGCGCGGCGTTGCCCGGGGATGTAACAGTAAGAGATAGATCAAGTATCGACCATCATAAAGACTGAAAATAAAATAGACAAAGATTATTGTTTAAGGTTGACGGACACGCATGTCTTAATTAGTTTTTTTTTTTTTTTTTTTTGGTTGGTCAAACCCAAACTCAAACAAACATAGTTTTCAATCGTTATGAGTCTACCGATTGAATAGAATTTTATCATAAACAATTGTCTTGTAAATGGAATTTTTAAAGCATTCTGAATGTAAAAATAAAGAAAAAGTGTGCAAGACAATAAGAAACACTACCTGCCAAAAAAAGTGAAGTTTTGTTGAAATCGGTTGAAAAATGTAGGAAATCCGATCCAATATATAAACGAACACACACA
>CAHIKZ030001902.1:0-10000 GCA_903632075.3 Acanthosepion pharaonis | reverse complement strand
AGGCCGATGCGTACGACAGCCAAAACGTCGTGAGTATGGAAATAAAGATGAGGGCATCATTCGAAACAATGTGAATAGTGTAAAGAGTTACAATACCACATCTAAAAAATATAGAGATCCTGATGAAGGCCGGTACGTACAACGTTCGAAAGGTTGTGAATATGGCAATAAAGATGAACTGTTCAAACGATGTAAATAGTGTAAATACTTAAAATACCTCATCTCAGAAATATCGATAGATCTTTCCCTCTAATTAAACACCATTAGCCAATAAATTAGAATGTTTAAATAAAAAGAATTATACTTGCGTGCGTGTGTATTCTCTTCAATGACAAAAACCATAAACTATCTTTTGGACATATCTATCTATCTATCTCTCTCTCTCTCTCTCTCTCTCTCTATATATATATATATATATATATATATATATATATATATATATTTATCTATCTATCAATATATATCTATCTATCTATCTATCTATCTATCTATCTATATATATATATATATATATATATATATATATATATATATATTGTGTGTGTGTGCGTGTATTCACAATGTATTCCAATGTTAATTGTTAGGCTTAGAGAATATGTCTAGCACAACATTCCTAATGTCGTCTGCATCTTCACACAGTGCCAGGGAAAATACCTTCACTATATATATATATATATAGATAGATAGATAGATAGAAAGAAAGAGACTGTGAGAGGGAGAGGTATATATTTGCAAACTTTTGAAAAGGTTAAACAATGATTTAACTTCACGTAAGCATCGGATTTGGGTACAAAAATCAAAGTAGACATTGTTGCAGTCTGCAACATCTCTTTCTTCCACTCTCTCTCCCTCTCTCTCTCTCTCTCTCTATCTCTCTCTCTCTCTTTTTCTCTGAGATAGGAGATTACCAAGCCAAGTTCATCTGAGGCTTTGTAAGTAATATATATGTTGATGGAGTTATAATGATCAAGATTGAATTTGTCTTTTTTCAGTGATGTGCGTGGGACGATACACTTTTCACTTTTTTCTTTTTCCTTAACTCGTGCCTCTCTCGATTCTTCATTTCATAGATGATTGTCCTCATCTCATATATATATATATATATATATATATATATATATATATATATATATATATATATATATATAGCAGGAATTGTGTGTTTGATTTTAGTGCGGACTGTTTCTCGATTTTATCTAGGTCCCTCCTCATATCACTTCAAGGATCTAGAGTCCTTGTATATCAGATCCCGTGGGCCTTTCCTCTGTAAACAGATGTAATGCTTACTGGGTCTGAGTGTTATTGGAATCTAGCTTTATTGAAATTCTTTTTTTTTTCCCGCCATTCCTTATCATTAATATTAATTAAATTTACACGCTTATTTTTATATACCAGAAACAATCTTGGTAAAGCTGGGAGGAAACCGGTTGTTTTTTTTTGGGTTTTTGAAAATGCCATATAAATTTTGCTTATTCTTAGTTATCGTTAAAATTTTATATCATAATTTATCAAGCGCCATTTCTATCGATGGAAGCATTCCTGAAACGCCTTTTTGGTCAAAGCGACCATTTTCCTTCTCTTATATGCAACTAATATTTCGAAATGTATGAATCTACCTCTTTTCACTCAAATTAATGAAATTTTCTCAGTAGCTGGGATCCGAACAGGTGCTACCACCCCGGGTCAGGGTGGAACTAGGAACACCATTAATTAAGAGTTGGTTTCCCGTTTCTCAAAACATCTCGTCTCCGAATTAGAGGTTTTACTACCGGATGTAGTTTATCGTCATACCCACAGGACGCACTAGACTTGAAGATGTTAGTGATCGGGAATGCAACTTATCGGAAGTTTGTTCCGCAATGTAAATGGACTAGGGAAGAATGTTTCTTCGGGAAACTTCCTCCTTACCAATGGAATACGAAGGGAATGCGGATGAATCGACACTGTTTATGTTGCATAGCGTATCCGAGCTGAGAATATTTGATCTGGTAGACCTCAGGTATGTAGCTGGTTTGAAAATCTGTCATTAAAAGGTCGACAGAGTAGCGAGGGTCTAGAAACCTTCCGTGTGACAGGTGTTACCGAGTGGACAAATAATTCATCACCAGCAAGGCCGCATTTATATTTGTTTTTTATGCTGTTTTGTTTGTAAATATCCCAAATATGGGGTTAAATTTTGAGGTGCACTGTGGAGTAATGAATAGCGGTTCGGATTGGGGAATTTGTAGAGCCGAGTTCGAATTCCAGTCGGATTCATTTATATGAAAGATATGAATCCTCTTCTTCTCCTCCCAGGTGAATAGCTTGATTGGCAACCGGTCTAAGAGACGGAAAACTCTGATAATCAAAACCGGATCCGTCAGGCTATCTTGCCTAAGAAACACCACTGCGGCTGCAGTACACATAGTCGCCGTACGACCCTACGGGAAAAAAAAATACAGAAAAAAAACAAACTATTAAATTGAATCAAAATTACTTTTGTTGGATTATGGGATAGATTGTAAGTGTCAATCTACTGTAGAAAATTTCGAAATACTCTTTCAATATATTTTCACCTCGTTAAATCGCAGCTCTTAAGTTCCTGTCAACAACAATCTTTATACATTTGAATGCAGCGCCAGTCTCCTTTTGGCTTTGAACCCTGATCTTTTTTTTGTTTTTTCTCCTAAGAAACGTTTCCAAATTTCATTCACTCTAGGTAACTACTTAGGGGCTTTATCGCCTTGCTTAGGTGGGATATATTTCAGAAAAAACTATTTATGAAAATTAACGCTTATCTAAACATAAAGTTCTTTACTTTATTGTTTTCTTCTTAACTGGGTCGCTTTGACCCAGTAATCGAAAGGAAGACGCTTTCCAGGAAATATTCAAATCTCAATGACTTTTGCATACTTACGACTTAATCAATTATCTTTTTTATTAAAGCAGATAAAATAACCATATTTTCTCGCAAATATATTTTCCTGTAGACAACTCCTAATTTGTGAAGATGTTGATGAGGGACTAGCACAGACCCCATAAGTTAATTCGACGTTGCAAAACAAGTGTCGACCGTTGGGTTCACGAACTAATCTTAATACTTGGAAATCTACCCACACAAAGAAACAAATCAGAGTCAACGTCTGTCAGCAGGAGAGAGGGGGAGAAAGCAGAAATCGCACAGGGGAGATAACCGTGTCACTAAAGTAGATTTGAAAAGAATAAATGAACAATCACTGAGGATTGGAAAATCGCAATGTCTTCATTGAAAATCTAATCTTATATCAAACTATTTTTTTTCTTTATTTCTTTTATGTTCTTGTTTTCCTTGTATCTGACTCGATTCTATAATAAAAATCATCACGCAAACGGCAACACTGAAAACACAGAGCTAACAAGGGATTTGCTCTTCTTTTCTATTCCCGACTTTTTTTTCTACTTCTAAAATTGAATCTTATTCTCTTTTAGTTACTTCTCGTCAATTTTAACGTTTTTGTCTTTAATTTTTTTCCCCCTTTAGTCTATGAAAACCTATACACTCGTGTATAAGACGATCTATTGTACGGAAAGTTATGTTTTTTAGCCACAGAAAAAAGTATTCTTTTAGTAAATACATCATGTATACTCCAACCCTTGTTTTTCAGGAACATCTCCACAAAAACACAAACAAAAAAAAACAAAAACAAACTGTACGTTTTAGTTATATTCTGAAGAAATTTGGTGAAGAATCATTTTTTGTTGTGTATCTTCCAAATGTAAACGATCATGGTTCTCCACAGCTTTCTATTTTTTGCTCTTCTCCGCGATTTTTTTACGGTACTCGTTCCTCCCTTCATCTACTCATATTTATTGCAATAAGACATTCGTGAATTTTCATTCCTTCTTTTGACTTTAACGTATACGAGTGTGCGTTAAATTTCCCACGACTTCATTCCTCGTTACGTATCTAAAAAACGCTCAAGACCACTTCAGGTTGAAAGACTGGTTCCCTTAAGACTACTGAAGTTAAGCAACGACGAGTCTTGTCAGTACATAAATAGGCGACCACATGATTAATAACAGATGTTGTAAGCTTATGTTGTAAGCAACGTCGACTCTGGTCAGTACCTAGATGGGCAACCGCTCGGGAATACCATGTCATGTAAGCTTGGATGTGCTGGATGTGTAATGGATAATGGCACGGAATTGTTAATCGGAGAGTCGAGTTTCCGTACGATCACCGAAGTTAAGCAACGTCGAGCCTGGTCAGTACCTAGATGGGCAACCGCTCGGGAATACCAGGGGCTGTAAGCTTGGATGTGCGGGTAGTGTAATGGATAATGGCTCGGAATTGTTAATCGGAGAGTCGAATTCCCGTACGATCACCGAAGTTAAGCAACGTCGAGCCTGGTCAGTACCTAGATGGGCAACCGCTCGGGAATACCATGTGTTGTAAGCTTGTATGTGCGGGTGGTGTAATGGATAATCGCTCGGAATTGTTAATCGGAGAGTCGATTTCCCGTACGATCACCGAAGTTAAGCAACGTCGAGCCTGGTCAGTACCCTAGATGGGCAACCGCTCAGGGAATACCAGGGGCTGTAAGCTTGGATGTGCGGGTAGTGTAATGGATAATGGCTCGGATTGTTAATCAGGTCGAATTCCGTACGATCACCGAAAAAAGTTAAGCAACGTCGAGCCTGGTCAGTACCTAGATGGGCAACCGCTCCAGGGAATACCAGGTGCTGTAAAGCTTGCATGTGCAGGTGGTGTAATGGATAATGGCTCCAATTGTTAATCGGAGAGTCGAGGTTCCCCGTACGATCACCGAAGTTAAGCAACGTCGAGCCTGGTCCAGTACCTGAATGGGCAACCGCTCCGGGGAATACCAGGTGCTGTAAGCTTGCATGTGCAGGTGGTGTAATGGATAATGGCTCGGAATTGTTAATCGGAGAGTCGAGTTCCCGTACGATCACCGAAGTTAAGCAACGTCGAGCCTGGTCAGTACCTAGATGGGCAACCGCTCGGGAATACCAGGTGCTGTAAGCTTGCATGTGCAGGTGGTGTAATGGATAATGGCTCGGAATTGTTAATCGCAGAGTCGAGTTTCCGTACGATCACCGAAGTTAAGCAACGTCGACTCTGGTCAGTACCTAGATGTGCGAGTTTCAATATCTGTTACATTCGCTTACATGCAAATACCATTTCTAAATATATGAATGTATCTCTTTTTACTCCAGTTACGTGTAGATTAGTATGACTTTTGCCAATAGCGGTGACCCTTACAGGTGCTACCAACCAGGATCAGCGTGTAACAGGGAACCAGGAACAACAGTGAAGAGGTTGTCTCCGGAGCAGAGGCTTTACTACCTGAAGTAGTTTATCGTCATACCAACAAGACGCACTCTACTTGAATATGTTAGTGATCGGGAATGCAACTTATCGGAAGTCTGTTCCACAATGCAACTGTTCTAGGGAAGAAGCTGTCTTCGGGGAACTTCCTCCTTACCAATGGATTACGAATGTAATACGGAGGAATCAACCCTGTGTATGTTGCATGGCGTCTACGTGTTGAGAATGTTTGAACTGGTAGAACTAAGGAATGTAGCTGGTTTGAAAATCTGCCATTAAAAGGGTGAGAGAGTATCGAGAGTCTTGAAACATTCTGTCTGTGTGATAGGTGTTATGGAGTGGACAAATAAATTCATCACCGACAAGGCCGCGTTTATATTTGTTTTTATGCTTATTTGTTTTTAAATATACTAAATATAGGGTTAAATTTTTGGAGGGATGGTAGAGTAAAGGATGGCAACTCGGGTTGTGGATTTGGAGAGCCGAGTTCGAATTTCGAAATGTACGAATCTACACACCTGTCATGAGTTAATTAGTGAGACTTGTATCAACAAATCATTATATTAAAAAAATTCCTTATTATCTAAAATGTTTTCTGGTTTTTAATGAGCTGCAAATGGCTGATAAGCCGTTGGAAACGATTCAACCCTTCAATTACATTAATTGGAAACATTAGGTAGCCTTTTGAAAATCGAAAATATAAGTATAGTTTTTACACCAAACTAAACACCCACCGCCATCAAAAGGAAGAAAGAAATTCTTGCAATCTAGAAAAAACACAATTTTCTGGCTTTAAATAAACCTGCAAAAAAAAAAAAAAAAAAAAGAAACGTATGCAAAACTTTTTAGTCGTTGCTTTTTGGTTGTTTGCAATCAGTTTTTTTTATACTGCTTAAAACTAGGGGGATTTTTTTCTCGAAGTCTATCCATCCTATACACAATATTCGTTTGTAAAACTGTGACAAATGGTTTGATGAGCTATATTGTTTAGACGCTTCGGTTAAGACCGTTACAACTACGCCATGTCATGTAGACAGAGGCGAACCATCCTCAATCACTTCCTATTAAAATGGTAAAGAAAAAATTCCACTCGAAGAGATTCTACCCAAGAGTCACTGTTTTGAGATACAGGCTCCAGAAGTTATGCTCCCTCGAACACTACTATCTCTATCTATTCTACACAATCTACAATCTTATGACTACAAAAAACCGCATTCAACAATATTTTAAATTGAGTGATTCTTAAGCCCTGTATTAGGTGAACAATAGCGTAAAACATATATATCGTTTTTTGATTTTTGTTCATTCTTTTTTTCTTTTAAATTATTCATCATTTATCTTTATACGGGATGGTGGATATTAAACAGATGATCAACTATATAAAAGACTGCCAATTATATATAAGTAGAATTCAAGATCAACATTTTTAAAACAGAAATTATGATCTGGTATTGGAATGAAATCAGTGATGGCACCTACACTACCTTCATCATAAAAATGCAAGATGTGGAATTAGTAAATACAAAAGTCTTCAAATACAGTTGTGTATAGATCAATTATAACAAATTGTGGAAAAAAAGACGGTTCAGGTGGGAGGAATAAGGTACTTACATGGGTTGTATAAGTTGACTAAAAGCTGTTACGTATTTTTTTTAAATTTTTTATAGTTACAATGTCTCCTGACCTTTGTTATACTACGCAAGTTATCTGACTGAGATGCTTCGTCGCGGAAGTAGATATTTTTTTGCAACTTAAGGTAAGTAATTTTGCTCATTTCCCTAGCCTGCACAGTCACGGATTTTTTTTTTTTTTTTTTTTTTTGCTTGAGATTTTCTCGACAAAATCTAATATAGGAGATAAGGAAAATAAAAATATAATAGTCTGTGATAGGAGTAGATTTACCCAAGACCGTAAGATCATATAAAAGCGAAACAGTAATCTAAAACTCTCATCATGTTTAAATAGTCTCGTCAAATCGTGACTTTCATATGAATGGCATGCAGGGTAGCAAACTCGTTCAGAAATATCCAAAGTGTTGGCTGTATACAACCACTTTCTCAGATCGATGGTTAGAAGTGCATTCGAGCAAGTTAAACAGGTTGGTCTACCTATTTCTTTCTTTCTACATCTCTCTCCCCCCCCTCTCTCTCTCTCTCTCTCTCTCTATATATATATATATATATATATATATATAATCTACGTATGTGGATATGGGTACGTAAATCTCTATATATTTGCTTGTTATTTCGAGTGTGTAGAATTTTTCCAATTGTTTTGTTTTATTTATTAAAATGCCGATTCTCAGCGGTGTCTTTTTTCGTTATATAAATATGTAGATACCGTATATATATATATATATATATATATATATATATATATATATATATATATATATATATATATATATATACTACACGTATTCGATGATACCTGTCTTCTGCTAGGGCGGCTAGACAATCTCTATTGTAGAGAATTTGAACAAGGCAACAAGCGCTCAAGCCCTCGGCGACGATAACTTTGACATTGTGTTACCCAATTTCACCACAAGGCTTGAGTCAACACTTGGTATGGTTTTCAGACACACACACACACACACACACACACACACACACACACACACATATATATATATATATATATATATATATATATATATATATATATAAAACTCCAAAGCTGCTGATAAGTATTATGGTCAGAATTCGAACGATCTAGCCACGCGGCCAAGTGCCTATTTTATATATATATATATATATATATATATAAAACACTCTTTTACGCACGTTTCATTGAAAAGTCTGGTGTTTGTGTTGCATATATAGTTTTTCATGTGCTATATATTTTTTTCTTTCAGGACATAAATTATATAAAAATTGTTCGTACGTTTTCCAAGTACTTTCGGCTATAGTTTTAGCCATTATCACGGATGAATTTTATTTTACTTTTAGCTGAATATATGCATTATTTTGTGTATGTATCTAATATTATAGGAAATTTTTATTTTCCAAACACGGTCAGCGTGACCGTGTTCATCGTTGATATCATTGAGTGCTGGCCTATTCATTTTTTAAATTAATAATTCTTCCATTTTTTTACCTTTTTATACATGTGGATGATGCCATTATATTTTTATTATCAACGAGTATGTTCAGATAGAGTTTGGTAGCTCCCCATGTGTATTTAAATGAGACCCAGTTGAGCTCTGGTAAGAGAAATGTAACGTGTGTCTTCTTGTTAAACTTGTAGTGTATCTAAATAGAGGAGGCATGGTGGAGTAATGGATAACGGCTCGGATTAAGGAACCAGAGAGCCGAATTCGAATTCCATTACATTCACTTACATCCTAATACCCTTAGAAATGCTCTTATTCCCCCACCTAGCCATGGGTAAATAGCAAGACACAACGAGTTCTATAGACTTGGATGGCAACTGGTCTACTGCAGAAAGATTATATATCCAAATAAACATTTACAAACTTGTATTAGTCAGGAACACAGCTTTGTAAATTCGTAAATAATCTATATATAAGTAAGTTAAAAATCTATATAAATGTATATGGCAGCAAGTATTCATTAAAATAGCGTGCATTAATTATGTCATATGGGCTTTAAGATAACTTCTGTGATGAATGTTATTTTATTTAATGTCGGCTGTTTATTTCGTACAATAATATCTTCTAGAATTTTGAGTCTTTCCGTCAGACTAGACCATCTCAAACGTCCAGATCCACGACAAGGATGCAAACTAAGAAATTCTAACTAGCACTCAAGAAGTACATAATTCTTGATAATGACTGAGAAAGTCGAAAATACTTGAACAAAGATGACAAAATATGTACTTCAGCCAATTTATCCACAACTTCGACCCTCATGCGAAATTTGAAAAAATACGATAAAAAATTAAACAGACAATCGGTTCTTTTTAATCAATCAGGTTCGTATATTTTTAGGGTTGTAGAGGCACCATGCGTACTGTAACCGAAATAGAAGTGATGTTTACTGGGCAAGGTAGGCTGACGGAACCCAACCCTCGCCAGACACGTTTTTCCTTCTCCGAGACGCAGTCAATACCGCTATTTACCTGGGGAGGAGAGGAGGATTTCTACCTTTCCCAGGTGTCAGCACATAAGGGAATATAATCCGACGAATTCGAACTCGGCTCTCCGGTTATTCAGTCGGAACCATTATCCATTTTGAGCTAAAAGTGTTTAAAAAATAAATGCTTTAAATTTAATTATCCCCCAAAGCAAAATAAGGTTTTTAAAATTTAACCCGCGCCAAAGTGGTGATCCAGCTATAACAACGGTTTTTGCCAACCTGAAGAGGGGCCAGGAAACAGTCTTCTGGAGACTAATATATATTTTGATATTGTTTAAACTGTTTTTTCGTTAAAATTTTTAAAAAATATATAAGTGGTTTTTTCAACAGTGCTTTAACTAGAAAAGCAAAATTTTAAAAACTCTCTCTCTCTCTCTTCTTTTTTATATATATATATATATATATATATATATAAATAAAAAAATTTAATGGGGCTTTTTTAAAAATAGGGAAAGGGGGAATTTTAAATAATTTTTTTTTTTCCTTTTTTTTGTCTTTTTTTTTTAAAAAAAAAAAATTTTTTGGAAGATTTTGGAAATTTTTTATTTTTAAAAAAAAATTAATATTTTTTATTTTTCTTTTTTTTTTAAAGATT
>CAHIKZ030001901.1:157500-382114 GCA_903632075.3 Acanthosepion pharaonis | reverse complement strand
ATCCTTGGGAAAGATATGAATCCATCTCTGGTAAATAGCAGGACAGACTATGTCCTATAGCCTTGCGTGACAACCGTTCTAGGAGAAAGACAACTCTGAGATGAAAGACAGTGTCGAGTGGTCGGCGACTAAAGCGGCTTCCCCACCAGAAGATTGTCTGTTAGTTGATATTTCTAGATGTAACCGTCAGTTATATATTAACAGTTTCTTTTTCGCACTTCCAATTTTCTTCTTTCCTGTTAAATTTTATCTTCAAAAATTGAAATGAAATCGTCATCCTAATTATAATTGCTTTATTAACCTCTCCTTTAATAATGTTTTTTGATTCTCTCACACTCAGTAATACCTTGTGTCTTAGTGACTTTATCGCCTTGCTTGGAGTGAAATAATTAAAAAATAGTTTTACCGGGATGAACTTGTTCGAACTTACCTTGACATTTGTCCATATAACATTGTTATGATTATGAACAGTAAATTTATTTAAGTTAACATTTAAAGTTATGAAGTTGAAACAAAGCAATAATATATGTAAAATACTGAATGAAAACCATTCAGGATGATGTTATTTTTAATAGTTTGGAATTAAATTGGACAAATCAAGTATGCACTAAATGCATGCCTTATATCTTAGTTTTATGTGTGTAATTGTTTTAAATTCATCCTTCAGACGCTATTGCATCATATGCTTAAGATTCAGATGCAAGTTTCTTCTTTGCAGGTAAGTTGAGTTTCATATTGGCGCAACACTATCTTTCTTTCCACTATTTCTCTTTATTTTACTTTTTATTGAGCTAGGCTTAGATAGATAGAATTATAAATATACGAATATGTTTAAGAACGTGACCCTTATTAATTATGAAGCTAATTCATTTTTATTTCTTAATTCTGTTAATAACGAACTGATGTCTTATCTACTTTAAGGAATTTGCCACTAAACTTTTTTCAATGACAATTTAAAAACGGTTAAATAATTTGACATGGGATACCGAGGTAGTTTCTCGCATCCTATCGATTCCATATTCTTTGTTAATTTTACTGTGCCTTGGTTTGTCCTGTTATTCTAAAAAGAAACTATTTTATTGACTAAACCGTGGAATTTTTTATAAGAATCTTCACGCATTCTTGAAAATCAAGATCTGTTATGGCTTATTTGTCTTAATCTATTAAAAGTCAACTAAAATTCAGTAACATTTCATGTAAGTGAAACCTTGGTTTGGATGCTGGAATAGATTTTGCGTCAAGATTATTTAAAGAAGGAAAAAAGTAACTGTAACACTAAGATAGTCTACACAAGCTGTAGATAATATACAGATAGTAATTTCTCATTATGTTTATATCGTCTATATTTATATTCTTATAAAATTCCAAGATACATTATTATACTTACATCCTACTATTTATATTTTTCAGGAAGCATGTACATCATGTGTTTTGCTTTCAATGGTTTTATTGGTTGATAAGACTGAAACGTTTGTCACTAATGATAGCAAATAACACTTACATACAACTTCCTGCATATTCTGTATAATATATATATATATATATATATATATATATATATATATATATATATATATATATAATAAATATGCATATAACTATGTTCGAAGTGCAACTGCAAGTTTCATAGTTCTCCCAACTCATCAGGCACGAATTATTACGGTTTATCTTTTAAAAAAATTCTTGGTCTCATTGGAGGAACGCAGATTCAACGCCCAAAGTTAATAAAGCATAATATATTATTGGAGTGTAAATACAAAATGCAAAGTATATGTAGGGCGGGGGGGTAGTGTAAAAGGGAAAAAAAAAACAGATGCAAGCTTAAAGTTTAAAAGAGGAATGCCAAGTAATAATATACATTAAAATGGTTAAAGGGGGTGGATAATCAATATGTAACATAAAATATGTAAAGGGTATGTGATATTTGGATAATATATATATCCAGAATTAAAATACTTTAAAAGAGTTTTCTTTCTGTTATTAAAAGCACAAGTTCATTTCGTTTATGATGTAGATTTCGCTAATTAATATTTTGAATCTTTTTCCCAGTAAACACAGGGTGCATCGATCGCCGCTGCTGGAAAAAGTTGTAGTTTGGGCGACGAAATTCCAATTTACTACCGGTGTATAGTCATGTGTTTAATATCCCAGTAAAATTTTGAGAGTGCCGTGGCATTTCCATATTACTTAGTGTTAAGAGTCATTTCATGTTGATAAGTTCGGTTTTTCCAGTGGTTGGCTGTGGAACCGAAATAAAATTTTTTCACGCCATTATGTTTAATACTAGCCTTGTAGATGATGCCTTTATACATACATTTATGGTTTATTGGACAGTTAATGTTTTTTCGACAAATAGACTTTTTTCTGTGTTAATATCATTTTTGAGGTTGTTGACCAAGCAAATATGATTAGTGCTTTTAAACACAGATTTTTATCTGACTCTTGAAGTAGACATATCTGCTCAGTTTCGAACGCAGGTTCAAATCCTGTCGGGGAGAGTGAATATTTTTCTCTAATAAGATTTGTCGAATATTCAGGCCAGTAGACGAAAATAAAAAAAAATATACTAATAAATAAACGGAAGGTCTACTCAAATACGAGTACCCGTTGAAAAATAACCTCTAATATATATATAACATTTACATTCATTTTCAATATGATAAACTGGAATCAGTAAACTCTTTAACATGCACCACCCCAAAGCTGAGGCAAATCGACCGTGCCTGCTTAGACCAAATGGCGGTAGAGGATTGAGCCAAATACTGGATCGGAACAAAAGTTATAAGATTTTCTTAAAGACGATATTTAGAAATATGTACATTGTCCATTCAAACACGTATTCCATCTTCCCAAAACATCTTTCTGGGTGGTTAACTGGGCTACGCGGTTTTTACAGTATTTTCACTTCAAATTGTTCTAAAGAATCCCTTTCTCATCGTCATATGAGATATATCGAGTATCTCTGTGATGTCCCGTGTCCGTGTGACGTGAGATAATTTTTAATTACCGTTTCGATTTGGTCATCATTAACGACTTTAGTAAAAGAGAGTGATGATAAAACGTGTTGCGAGTTAATCCGCCCTTGACACACACAGTATTAACAGTAATAGAAATAGGTAAATAAATATTTTTTTAGCCAGAAAAGTAGTAGTATTAGTAATAGCCGAGCTGCATCTTTATAAACTTATGCTGCCAATAGAAACTTTTTCTTTCCTTTTGCATAGAGTATTTTCTACAGACGGCATTGTAGATAATACGTTTATTTCAAAATGCAGACGCTGATCAACGGAAGACATACCTTTCCACAATATAGTCCTTTTTATTTCATTTCTATGAAATAAATGTTTTATAAAATTTCAGTCTGGCTTTTCGTTATCTATCATTTTTAAAAATATATCAGGTAGAATTAATATCTCCTCTTGAGCCCAAAATATTAATTCATTGGTGACCACGGCTTTCAAATGAAAATAAAAAACATTTTTTGTGAACAACTTGAAGATACACTAAGGCAAATCAATTTTCCCAAATACTGAGTAATTCTTCAGCAGTTCAAAGTGGAAAGTTAAAAACTCTTTTACTGAGACATGACTTGACTAAATGAGACTTATTTTTCCATAAGGATCTTTTTTGTCAATGCGAAAAAAGAAATAAAAGAAAAAACTATACTCCCCACCTAAAAAAAAAATAATGTGGATCTTCGGAGAAATTTATAGGTATAAATGTGGATATAATCCAAATAATATATACAGTTGATAATATCTAATTATTTGGTTTATATCGACATTTTAGGTAATATATATTATATATATATATATATATATATATATATATATATATATATATATATATATATATATCTAAAAGGCTTAAACACTAACCATGGAATATATGTTTAAGCCTTTTTTATTATATCCTTACCTGTCCTACATTGAGTTCTACCTGATTCTATCCTCTTGAATTTTTTTTATTCAAAAAATATATATGTATGTATGCATGTATATATATATTTTGCATATGTATGTGTATATTTATAATATTATCTCTCTCTCTATATATATATATATATATATATATATATATATATATATATATATATATTAAATATAAAACTACAATACTTACTAGAACTATCCGTAGTTTATTAAATAGCACCAGCAAACAACATATTACATCCGATGCTTGCATCTACCCAAATCTCATGCAAACAACTGTCAAAAAAAATATGTCTTAAAAATTGGTCCGTAAAATCGTGTTTTCTTGATAAACGAGATATTCGCCTCGAAATTTAAACAATGCTATAGTTGTACACACAACTAAAGCAGATCATAATTTCGATTTTGATTCCGTGAAGATTTAAAAATATTTTCATAATAAAAATCTTAGGCGGATTTATGAAGCAGGCATAATATCCATCTCACGCACGGTGAATACTAGACCTGGTTTCTTTAATATTTCCTCTTTTCTAGCGAGATTAATGCTAATACAAGCGTACATATAAATTTTAGTTCAAAATAGAATTCTTTTCATTTTCATTTAAAAATTTTAGGAATATGTTTTCCGAGCGTCGCCCACGTGACGACAACGTGACCATGTTTTAAACGGAGCGCTGATATTATAACACTTTCAGTTATCTGTTTGGATAAGTCGTCCGGCTTGCGGTTAGGTGCCTGGAAGGGGGTCGCTCTTCCATGCCGCTTCGGTCGGACAGACGGTCCTGTCCGCATTCTTGGAGTGTGGTTTGGGCCTGACCTCCAGCTGGAGAAGAATTGGTCTGAAGTACGAGCAAAGTCAGACTTGGAATCGACGGAGGTTGTCCGTGAAGGGCAGGGCGGAGGTGTGTGCTACATACATTTTCCCCCTGATTCTTTATCGATTGTCCGTACTTCCTCTCTGTAAGACCCACAAGAAGGCGCTCGAGCGCTCGCTATCCTCCATTTTATGGAGGGGACGCGGGAATCGGGTCGACAGACGAGTCTGTATTAAACGTCCGTGTCATGGGGGCTGGGAATGCCGACCTGCCGAGTCACATCCGTGCCTCTAGGTTGGCTTTCCTACGCCGCGCATTGACTGGAGGAGATCCGATTCTGGAGGGGATTGTTAGGGAAGCGTTCCTGGCCTTACCATCAGTCCCCCATCTCGCGGGTTGAGCGCGGTCGTAAACCCCCTGGATCAATCGGTTTTCCTTCGCGAGTGTCGGTCGGCCTTGAGGGCCCCGGTCCAGTGACCTTTCTCGGCCTAGGGAAGGTCTTCTATCGTGAATTAGTGGAGGGCCGCTTGATCCCCAACGAGATATGCTTCGGTATGTCGGAGGAGGAGTTTCGCTCCTACTGGTCTTGGGCGCCAGCGGCGGATTACCTCAGTAACCCTGAGTTTTCGCTTATCTGGCGATTGGCTCGGAATCGGCTGCCTCTCAACGACAAGGCTTTCATATGGGGCTTTTAGATTTGCCAGACAGTGAATGGTGTGGCTTTTGGCTTAGAAGTTCTTAAAATTTGCTGCGCACGCCTTCTACCATTGCCCCAGGTCCGCCTGGGTTGGACGGTCCCTACTAACATCAATTATGTTTAGTTTGTATTTGTGTTTATTTTAAGTTTATTATTAAAATTTCATTTCCCTCCCTCTCATTTTATCATTATTAGAATTGTATATATATAAAATGATATTAAGATTTTTTTATGGCATGGGGCGCGATTTTGGTAGGTCTGCCTTGAGCACGTGGTATTATGGTGGTTGAAGGATTGTTTGGTGATGGACGAGTTCTTTTGGGTGAATGAGTAAAATGCCAATGTACGAATGGGTCGCCAATCTGATTAGCTAGGTATAAGATAGTGTTGACCAGCCTCTACCCCTCCCCTTTATTGGCCTCGTGCCACAATTTGTACTTTTTGTACGAATAAATATCAGTCTTGTTCTAATGTCTGGGACAATCCGTCGGGGTCCTGCTCAACGCAGATTTCCACTCCGTATGTGTATAAGGTTTTTGCGCTTATTCTTTTTTCTTTTTGCAGGCCAAGACGATGGCAATTAAGTTAGCTACACTGAATGTGAATGGCTTGAGGGATCGGGGTAAGGCTGCCCGCCTGATCCGGGGCCTGTTGTCCTTTGATGTGGATGTCGCCGCGATCGAAGAGACCCACTTTGTTTGCAGTTCCGATGCGTGTGTGCTGGAGGATGACTTTGTCGTTTATTCAGCATATGGGGACCGGTTTGCCAGAGGTGTTTCTTTGCTTGTCAGACGTACTCTCGATGCGAAGGTGGACCTTGTGCATACCGATGCAAAGGGCCGGTTGATCGTGGCCGATATTGCCGTGAAAAGTGGTTCGTTCCGGGTCGTTGCGGTTTATGCGCCCAATGACCAGGGGGTGCGGGTCTCGTTCTTTCGGCGGTTGGGGCCGTTCCTGGTGGATTCAACGCGCCTAGTTTTAATGGGGGACTGGAATGCCATCCTGGACTCCAAGTTAGACAGGAGGCGGGGTGCTAGCGGGAGAGGGGCGCGATCGCAGCCTGGTCGATCTGATCGACGATTATGGTCTCGTCGATAGATACCGGGTCGATCATCTCAAGGAAAAAATGTGGACGTGGGCTCTTAATTGGCCTTTTGACAAGGTGGTTAGCTACCTTGACAGAATGTTAGTGAGAAGAGCCGACATAGAACTACTAGATTGCCCTACGTTCCACTGGGTAGGCTATTCGGATCACAAACTCGTTTGTGCACGGGTAGCGTTAGACAATAGACCTAGAATGGCTGGGTACTGGAAGTTCAATCTGTCTTTACTGGACAGGCGGGACTTCCAGGAGCAGATAATTAGACTAGTGCAGCGGGAACTAGTGGGGGTGGTTATCGAGATGGTGGGAACGCCTTAAATGTAGGATTAGGTCCTTCACCACTGATTTCAGCAAACGGCTCGCTCTAGATAGAGCTGAAAATGTGAAGACGCTTAAAGCTAGTTATTCCCGGGCGGTGGCTGGAAGGGGATCCCCTAGAGATAGCCTTAGATAAGGAGGCCCTGGATCGATCGAATAGCGAGCGGTACATGGGTCAGGTAATTAGACATAAGTTAAGCAAGATGTCTTCCGAAGCCGTGAACTTGGGCGCAGATCTGCGCAGGGAAGAGGTCCGTCGAGGTGGCGATCGTTACATTCGTGAAGTCAAATCCCCGGAGGGGCGTACTCTTCGGGCCACTGACGACATGTGCGGAGCGTTTCGGCGCCATTTCGAGAACCGGTTTACCAAGGAGCCTGGTCTCCGTGAGGAGGAGTTTCGTAGCTATTTGGCTGACTTTCCTCGGCTTTCGCCGACTGGAAGCGGCTAGCTGCGAGGGAGAGATTACGGAGGGCGAAGTCTACGCGGTTTTGAAGAAGGTCGGCAGAGGCAAGTCGCCCGGTCTGGATGGTTTGCCCTATGAATTGTACTTGAGGCTGTCGCACATCTTTGTTCCAATTTTGACTGCAGTGTTCAACAACTGGTTTCGGTCGGGGTCCATCCCCAACCGGATCACCAGGGGTGTGATCACTCTGTTGAAAACAGGCAAAAGTGGTGGGGGAACCTAGATGATTACAGGCCCATAACTCTGCTAAACACAGAGTTAAAGATTATGGCCAAGATCCTGCAGGAGCGTTTGCAGTCAGTTGCCGAGTCTCTGTTGGGACCTGAGCAGACTTGTTCTGTGAGGGGCCGAACAATTCAGAGCAACCTGCATCTGATCCGCACGATCATAGAGGGTGTAAAAGACGACGAAGAAGCCGCGCTGATCAATTTGGATCAGTCCAAGGCATTTGATAGGGTCGACCATCGCTACCTTGCTGCTGTCCTGCAGGCCGCTGGATTCGCACCCAACTTCTGCCGCTAGATTAGCCTCCTGTATCGCTCCCCCAGTGCGGTGGTACAGGTGAACGGAAGGTTGTCGGACGCTTTTGTACTGTCTAGGTCGGTTCGTCAGGGTTGTCCGCTGTCGCCTCTCCTTTATGCTTTGGCGTTGGAGCCTCTCCTTCGCCGGCTGAAGGACGAGACCGGCAGTCCGGCCCTACGTGGAATTGCCGTTCCTGGAGGGTCTCGAGCCAGGGTTTCCGCGTACGCCGATGACGTATCTGCTTTCGTGTCGTCCCGCAACGACATTGAGGCGGTACAGAAGGCGCTTGATCGGTACGAGAAGGTGACAGGGGCCAAAATAAACCGCGACAAGTCGTCCGGCTTGCGGTTAGGTGCCTGGAAGGGGGTCGCTCTTCCGGGCCGCTTCGGTTGGACAGACGGTCCTGTCCGCATTCTTGGAGTGTGGTTTGGGCCTGACCTCCAGCTGGAGAAGAATTGGTCTGAAGTACGAGCAAAGGTCGATTCCGCCGGTCAGACTTGGAATCGACGGAGGTTGTCCGTGAAGGGCAGGGCGGAGGTGTGTGCTACATACATTTTCCCCCTGATTCTTTATCGATTGTCCGTACTTCCTCTCTGTAAGACCCACAAGAAGGCGCTCGAGCGAACGCTATCCTCCATTTTATGGAGGGGACGCGGGAATCGGGTCGACAGACGAGTCTGCACTAAACGTCCGTGTCATGGGGGGCTGGGAATGCCGCACCTGCCGAGTCACATCCGTGCCTCTAGGTTGGCTTTCCTACGCCGCGCATTGACTGGAGGAGATCCGATTCTGGAGGGGATTGTTAGGGACGCGTTCCCTGGCCTTACCATCAGTCCCCCCATCTCGCGGGTTGAGCGCGGTCGTAAACCCCGGGATCAATCGGTTTTCCTTCGCGAGTGTCGGTCGGCCTTGAGGGCCGTTCCCCGGTCCAGTGACCTTTCTCGGCCTAGGAAGGTCTTCTATCGTGAATTAGTGGAGAGGCCCGCGAAGGATCCCCTACGAGATATGCTCGGCTTGTCGGAGGAGGAGTATCGCTCCTACTGGTCTTGGGCGCCAGCGGCGGATTACCTCAGTAACCCTGAGTTTTCGCTTAGCTGGTGATTGGCTCAGAATCGGCTGCCTCTCAACGACAAGGCTTTCATATGGGGCTTGGCGGATTTGCCAGACTGTGAACGGTGTGGCCTTGGCTTAGAAGAAACGGCTGCGCACGCCTTCTACCATTGCCCCCAGGTCCGCCCCTTATGGGACCATGTCGGCGAGCTGACGGCTCGTCTCGCTCCCGAACAGCTTGTGTCCATTGATCGCGCATACGCGTGTGACAATGTGTCGCCCCCGTATTCCGGGATGAAACGGATGGTGTTTCTGACGCTGATGGCGACGGCTCGAATGGTGATTTGGACGACGCGAAAGGAGGAAGTCTTGCGAGGCAATCGTCTTTCTCATTCGGATCTAATTCGATTCTTTGAGCATCAGCTCAAGATGAAGATTAGATCGGATAGAAAACGATTGCATTCGACAGTCTTTAGCGAAAGGTGGGTAAAAGAAGCGAGCTTGCTTCGTGTGAACGGGGCTAGCCTTGATTTTCTCTTCTAGGTCAACCTATTGCACATCGGGGTGGCTTCCTGTGGAACCCTCCCCTTGGTTAGGTTAGACAAGCTTCAGTGTACCTAGTTAATGTGAGTAAGTGTTGTTCCTGGCCTGCATCCCGGCCGTTCTTTGGTTATGATCCAAGTCGAGATTCCCAACCTCCCCAGTTTGTTTTGACCCCCCCCTTTTCATCTCGACTGGGTCAGTTTTATATTTTCCCATTCCAGCCTAATATTTTATACTTTTTCCCACTCCCTTAGCGAGAGCGTCTCTTGATTTTGTCCCCAGGGCAGAATACAGCGGTCTCTCTGTTTTATGGGTTGGACGGTCCCTACTAACATCAATTATGTTTAGTTTGTATTTGTGTTTATTATTTTAAGTTTATTATTGGGTTCATTTCCTCCCCTCTCATTTTATCATTATTAGAATTGTATATATATATCATCATTAAAAAAATTTTTATGGCATGGGGCGCGATTTTGGTAGGTCTCCCTTGAGAGCACGTGGTATTATGGTGGTTGAAGGATTGTTTGGTGATGGACGAGTTCTTTTGGTGAATGGGTAAAATGTAATGTACGAATGGGTCGCGAATCTGATTAGCTAGGTATAAGATAGTTAGTGTTGACCAGCCTCTACCCCTCCCCTTTATTGGCCTCGTGCCACAATTTGTACTTTTTATTACGAATAAATATCAGTCTTTTTTCTTCTGTTTTCATTGTCTTTGTCATGTTGTATTGATAATGTTATATTTATGAATATGTCCTGAAGATGGTTTATTAGACCGAAACGTCCGACGTTGACATATTAACATTAAAACAGCATAATTGTATATATTAAGATTTTTGTTTTGTTTTTCCCGTATATATTTTTTCTTCATGTCATATATATAAACTATATATTAAGAAATGGACAAGGTCCGACAATTTTTATTTGAATATTATTTTTTTTTTTTTTATGTTTAATTTTTTTTTTTTATAGATAAAGCTAACAACCCACCACACGTTATTTTTTATATTATTTTTTGGCTGTAAACAAAATGGAATTTTTTTATATTTTTGGACAAAATTTTGAATAATGTTTTCTTTTATTTTCATGAAAATTTTCGTTCTTCACTTATTTAAATAATGATGCATCCTCCTTCTCTATTGAAGATAAATGTTTAAAATATTGATTTTCTCTCGTTTAATTATAAGTTTCTTTGAATGTTACGTTTTTATTATCAAAAATTTTAAAAAAAAATATTTAATATATATATAATTTTCTATTTCAATGTCAAAATATCTTTCATTAACAGCGTTAATTGCAAAAAATATTTATATATAAATTTCACCATCCAATGAACGCACTACATTCAATTATATTCGAACACAGACCTTATTCAAAATTGTTCGAAATGTCAAACGAATATTTTTTTTATTTTTTGCAGTTTATGTCTGGATTCATTCAACCATATTAAATTATTATTTAATACTGTTTATCATAAACATAAAATTTTGTATTTAAATGACATAATCTATAAAATAATAACGTTAAACATAAAAAATGTCTTTAATTTATATATATATATATATAAAGAAATTGATTTTTTATTTATTAATCCAACAAATTTATATTACTTAAACGTTATTTTTCCAATACTCGTATTTGAGCAGACGCTAGTTTTATTTCTTAAACAGTATATTTATTTATTTAGGTCTACTACAATATTTAAATTCTATTAGAGAAAAAAATATGCGCTTCTCATTTAGGATTCGATCCTCGCATGTTCTCCTAGGAAAAACGGTCATTTCATGCATCTCATACAAAATTTTCAAATGACCAATTTCAGTTGAAAATTGTCTTTAAACACAGATTTTTCTTTGACCTTTAAAATATCTGCTCCCTTCATATCCGAAAAGTAAACAAAAGAAACTTGTAAACAAAAAATGGATTTTATTTATTTATTAATCCGACAGATTTTTATTATTTAAACATGAGAAGACGCGCATATTATTCTCTTGAGTAGGATTTGTTTAATATTCAGGCTGAATATTCGAAAATAAATAAATATTACTGTTTAATAAAAAAAAAAACGTCTACTTGAATACGAGTATCCAAAAAGAATAACTTGTTTAATATTTATATATATATATATATATATATTATATATATATATATATATATTTACATTGATTTTTTAAATTTTTTAGGATAAACTGGAATCAGTAAACTCCTTACTATGTATAACGTGCAAAGCAGATGCAAATCGACTCTGTGCCTGCTTTCGACCAGATGGCGGTTGAGGATTGAGCCAACTCCTGGATCATAGGAACAAATGTTTTTTAAAGGCGATATTTAATATATGTACATTGTCCATTCAAACACGTATATTGTTATTTTCTTCCATTAGTTTTTGTCCTTTATCAACATTTTTTTTTCCATTTCCCAGACGGCATTGTAGATGATACGTTTATTTCAAAATGCAACGCTGGTCATATAACCCTTAAAATACTTTATTCCTATAAAATTAATTTATTACCTTGAATCGCTAAAAAACAGCATAGCATCATGAAAAAGACGCCAAACTTGACGAAAACAAAATTTGTCTAAATGTTCATATTATTATTCAGAGGAAAGATCAAAGTATTTTTTTTTTTATTTTTTTTTTTTTTTTTAATCGTTCCTAGCATGTCCGAAATTTTCGTTAAAAATCCCTTTTTTTTGAGTCAGTAAAATTGGCAGATAATCGATCATATCAACCCTTTTTTTTTCCATTTTATAAAAAAAAAGTGAAAATCTCAGTTTGAAATTCTTTTAAAAATAAATTACCATTTTTTCAAAACTTATTTTAAAAAATCAGAAATTATAATGTTTATTTAAAATATTTTGAACCAAGCTTAACTTAGCTTCTGCGCCGAAAAGATGTTATTTGAAAATAAAACCAAGCAGGTCATAAACTTTCGTGTCACTTGACAGGTGTTGAATGATGTATTGACGGATTACGTGAGGATAATTTGTTCTACGGAAGGAGAAAAGTGAAGTTATTTAGATTTAAATGAACAAATTATTTACCTCGTTTTTTTAAGGAAAACTTTCAGCGCACTAATTTTTTTTTTTTGTTGTACTTAGCTTTCCCTTTTACGTTTACGATGCTTTATGGAAAATATATTATAAAGAAATTAAAATAAGACTTTTAAGAGTGAGATTAAATTTCATGAGAAATGTATCTAATTAATTTATAGGTACCTTTCTTATGAAATTTTATCAGACGTGTACATAAAATACTATAATTTTATGTACATTCATTACATTTTACTGTGTTATTTGTATTTCCGTTCATTTTATTATTAATTTTGATATTTCATTTAAGGAAAAATGTCATAACTGAGATTAATATAAAAAATAAGATCATATAAATTTCATAAGATGATACTTGTGTAGGTACCCTTCTCAGTTGAAATTGAAAAATCAAATTAACTTCTCCACACGTGTTTCGCAAAAAGTAAAGGCCTTAACAGCGGAGAACAATGCTTAACTCAAATAACGCAACTTAATTGTATTCTGGTTGGTCTTCCGTACTTTATAATTACAGCCCGATTATAAACACAAAAATTACATTTCTTAATTACTGCGGATCTTCTGATTAGTCAAAAATAGATACAATTTACAACGCGCCTAAAAAAAAATTCTATCTCGTAAAGACAATTACGAAAGCGGATGCGGCTTTTTTTAACTAATTTTATAATATTTTAACAACTTAAATGTAAAAAAAAAATTATAATTAAAGAAATAACAAATAATTGTATTAAAAATTCATTTTTCATAAAAAATTTTTGCTTTCCAGAAAATATTGTCCATATTCATAAAAACAACTAAAAGGAAATAAAAGCATTTGAAATTAAATAATATCTTTGTTTTATTGAGTTTTGTATGTTACAATTCAGAGCTGATTTTCAGGTAGCGGCCAATTCTAAAAAAAAAAAAAAATTTGTATTCCTCAAAGCCTTGTGCTTTTAACAATGATAATCACTAAACTGGATTCGATCGAATTTCTAGAGTTTTCATAAAATTAGTTTAATAAATAAAAAAAAATATTTCTGCCATGATTTTAATAAAAAAATCAACATATAATAATTTCCATCATCTATGAATAGTTTCTGAAAGTTTCATTAACATCAGACAATTATTTTTATTTTTACAAGATTTTCCAAATTAATGTGTGTCATACAAAAAAAAAAAAAAAAAAAAAAACGTGTTAAAAATTGTATATGTTATTTTACTAGTTCCGGTGATACAAAATTTTCAAACAAGGTTTTTTGAATCAAAATTTAGAATGTTCTAAAAAGAAGGAAAAATTTGAAAAATAATTAAAAAAAAAAAAATTTTTCTTTCCTCTTTTTAATAACATTGTAAAAAGACTGCTATGTTTTTCCACGCCCACATTTCATTCATCTGCGATTGGCTAATAAATCAATACTGCCTTTCTATAGGACAATTTAGCCATCGCAGTCGTTGCTTTGAATTTTTCGGTTTTGAACTTGCTTACTTGTTTCGTTAGTACAAATTTAGCGATTGGTCAAATTTTAACCAATCACATATTTTAGTGCAAAATCAACTTTTCCCGCGGTTTCGCTGGGAGCCTATCTGTAGCTTTAAAAGAGGCGACTTTTTCACAAGCCGCCAGTAGAGTCCACTAAATTTCGCCTGTCAACACAAACCTATGACTTTACTCACAACATTTCAAACGCACACACAGACACAGAATTTTGTAATACATATATACATATCTCTCTGTGACTCAGTCAAGTTCAATCAACCAGGACTCTGTTGATTTCTCTAACACAACACACTTTCTGATCAATTGTATTCTTGTGTTATCTATTCTAACAGCAGACTTGTTCTAACATTGATTCCTGAAAATTTCTCTCTAAAGAGAACTTTCTTTCGAACAATCAATTACAAATCAAAATACATAAAAAGGAAGCAAACTTCTTTTCCTTAATTATACATTGAATACAAATTATTGTATATTTTTGTTCTTGTGTGTTATTTCAATATATACTTGTTGATTCACATTTGGAGTTTTGTTGTTTTCTTCAATCATTAATAATACAAAAGATATATGCGCTAAAGAACACGCCCATAATAACCATTGAATTTGTATACTACGGATTCAAGATCAAAAAGCTAAAAATGTTAGTCTTCCATTTGGTATTGCTTACAAAGCATTTTCCATTGTATTTACTGTTTCGAAAGCATCAAGATTTTCTTTGATTTCACGTTTCTTTGGAAACAGCATATATCAGTGATATGCCAGGATGGAAACGGAGTCAGAACACAAAATCTCCAATTCCGAACGTACTTCTTTTGTAAATTAAACGCCATTTTCCAGGTGAAAAGATCTCATAACAAAACCTACGCATGCACCTACGTTGTCGAAAAGTAACCTGCATCTGACGTATCGGATAATTGCTGGAAAATCCCAAAGACAAAATCAACTCGAATGCTAAGTTAAAATCTATATTATATATAAACAAAAGAAGGAAAAACAGTTAATCAACGACCTAAAAAAAACACTTCACGTCGGCGACGAGAACGAGAGATAAAAAAAAAAGAAAAGAAAGATGAAAAAATTTGTCCCTGATAAAGAAAACAATGTCGTGATAAATGGATTCCGTAAATGTGTTGGACAAGTTGAAAATTATACAACTTATCCAATCCGTTAGACCTCAGGGGTACGGCTTTACCGATAAAATAAATGAAGCTAAGGCCCTTAATTCCTTCCGATCCAACTCCAGGAATCCCCGAACCACACGACATCCCCGTTGACGACTCCGACTCCAGAGATCCCTTATTTGCTTCCGACAACAACTCAACTCCGACTCCAGAGATTCAATTGGATTTCGGAATAGAGAACGTTCCTATTCCACTCAGAACTCATCCCTTATTTGACGTTCCAGATCTAACTCCACATGGGAGGACGACTTATTTTGCTTCCAACCGTAAATTTGGAGATTCCTTTATTAATAACATGAACATTTAGACGATCCAATTTTGTTTCCGACTCCGTTTGGGTCCCCTTATTTGCTTCTCTTTTTTAGAGATCATGGACCCGACTAAAATAAATGTTTTATAAAATTTCAACATCCCTTGCCAATCATTTTCGTTTTTTAATTTTTTAAAAAACTTATTAAATGTCCAGATTTAAAAACCTTTGTATACAATTAAAAAACGTTAAAAGTCTGAAAAAAAAACACAACTTTGATGATTGAAATTTTATATATTTCTGACCTATGTGGGCACCTTCGAGGCGGTGTTTTTTTTGTCCAAAGAACAATTATACTTTTTTTTTTTTTCAATCCTCACTGGTTAATCTTCCATCGACCTTGAAAATCACTATATCATTATACTAATCTAAAAAAGAAAAGAAAATTATTGAATCATGAATGCCTTCAAACTCCACCTACCTATTCGGTAAAATATCACACAATATTATGAGAGGGTCTGTGTTTTTTTTTTTTACCGTCATTAAAGACTGAGTGAGTAGATTTTGAATGTCTCGTGAAATCCTAAAACAACTTTTCAAAAAAGACAAAAACTAACCCGGCAAAATCATTAAATTAAATTATAACAAATATTTTTTATATTTAAATTTTCTTTAAAAATTAAACATCATTTTAAACGAAATTTTAATAAAAAATCATCTACATATTTTTGTAATCCCGAAAGATATGATTATAAATTGTTTATGAAAGTTATCTCTGAATAAAAAGCATTTTATGAATATAGTTTATCTCCTTTTTTGTCCTTTTTATTATTTATTTACTTTTACTTTTTGTAATCATTTTACCAAAAGCAAGACATTAGATACGTTCAAGGTTTATTTTTGTGAATTACGATTCATTAAAAAAACATTTTTAAGATATCCAAAATAAAAAAAAAAATTCAAAAGACTGATATTTTTTTTTTTAAATCCGATAAAGGTCTTAAAGAAACATGGAAAGCAAAAAAATAAGTAAATAAGTTCCACAAGAAAAACAATATTTACACAAAGGGATCAATGATATCCAAATTTGAAAAAGATTTTTTAAAATGAAAATTTTCTGTTTTGTTTTTTTTTTTTAAAGTCTTAATTTGGAACATTTAAAAACAAAATTCGTTTTAACTCATCCACAAAAAGTATGACGATAAAACATCTAAAAAAGGTTTTGAGGACAGAAACCTCATTAACTACTGTTGTTCCCAGTTCCATTTGTTGCTGGGTTGAAAGATACTAATAAAAATCCCATCTATGGGGCAAATAATTAAAACCAAACAAAAATAAAATCAATTTTTATAATTAATCTAGAAAGAATAACCATCAAATAAATTTTCTTCTACTAACACAGTCCCTTTATCATACCCGATTTTGAAAATATAAAAAACAATTTCTATGAAAATCTTTCAAATAAAAAATTTTATGAGACCAAAGTTTTTCAAACTTTGTACAGATGATTAACATTAATTAGAACTGAAAAAACTATATTATTTTATAAGAAAATCAGGTATGGAAAATTGTAATTAAAATAGGAAAATTTGGGCTGAATACAATATACCCACGGTTAGGTGTTCTAGATAGATTTTTTATAACAAAATAACAACCAATGCATCACTAGAAAAATATAAAAATACATTTTATAGTATAATTACCAACAATACAATTTTGAATCTACAATCTATATATGTGAAGGTATACCTTTAGCTTTTCAAAATAAACTATTAGAATATCTGTAGATGAAAGTTAAAATTACGTACAAAATATTTAAATTCGCCTGTTCGTTGTCAAAACGTCTGCTACCCAGTTCACCTCCCTACCAACTCTGTCCATGCTGATTGAAGGCGAAAAGGTTCTCTATTTTGATTTAAATGATTATGTCCTTTTGTTTCGTGGGCGATAAAATTTCTTGAAGTCTCCTCCTATGCCCCATATCTCCAACGAGTTCCTTCCCTCTGCTTCCTCCCCCACACCACATTCTGTCATCCACTTTGCGAAAAGGAATAGCCAGGTATGTCATTCGTTGTTTTCCCCTTTCTCTTTGGTATTCGGTTCCTTCTGAGTATCAGATTTTATACCTCACTTCCTCATTGTGTGTCTAGAAATTTAATTTGCCTCTTTTTGATGTTAATTATAAGCTTCCTGATTGTTTGCAACCTCCCTAAGTCCTCATCGTTGCTCACAAGGAGGTCCTTGATTATCCTTAGTTTCCTTCTGTAAAGAACCACATTCTTTTTTGCCTCCTAGTCTCTTCTTCATCCTTGGGGAATTATCCAACATTCGCCCGCCGTAAATTAAAACAAATGTCACGCTTTCCTGAACGGCTTTCCTTTTTTACCAAAGAAATTGTCAGAAATGAATATAATGCAAACAAGACAAAATATAAAATACCGGATCAGTCGAGGCCCGGATTTAGTTGAGACCAGGTCCTTTGATGAAGAAAAGAAACAACGTAGGTCCAAGGATAGAGCCCTGAGGGACATCTAAATTAATGTAAAATGAAATCAGTCAGTTCAAAGATACATTCATCGTCTACGATTTCGCATGAACAATTGGATTGGGGCAGATTAGGGTTCTATAGCCTTGGATGGCAAACCCTGTCGAACGTCTTCAAGATATCTAAACCTGCTGCGGGAAAAAATACTGTTCTTCAAGTCATGTCGAAAGACAAATTCGCCTAATATCCGTTAACGCATTGGCACATAAAATGGAGCAGGACAGACCATATTCTTTATTCGAGATGGCAACTGGACCTGTGTTTGAAATGGCAACCTATTTCGGGAAAACAATCTAGAGACAGTCATGTATTTTAATAAAAATGATCGCCTAAAGACTAACAGTGGCACATAAAATAGCAGGACAGACCGGGTTCTATAAGTTCATGGCCAAATTTACTTAAAAAATAGCAACTACAGAGGGAAAAATTTTCTCGTCAATCATGTATCGAAAGATACATGATCGTCAATGTATCACAATGGCACATATCTGACTGAATGTTATACTACCGTTGCTGGTTAAACACAAAACAGTGAGGTATCTGATGAGAACAGCTTTCAAAACAATAGCTTTAAGAGTTAAGTATCTCATTGGGTAAGCAGGAGACCAGAAACGAATAAATTATTGACACGTCAACACAGAATCTGCGATAAGCCCTCTCAAGGATTTTTAACGATGAAAAGACAGCAAGGGCTCTAAAAAAAAAAATAATTTACGTAAGTAAAAGAAGCCTACCCATACCTTTTGAAGAGAAATGGAATTTAATGAGCAGGAGGAAGACATCAAGTTGGTGATACTTTTTTCACAGCACACGCTGACTGTTATCAAAACTCAAAATGAAAAACATCAGGAAGTCATTCCTACACTCCGTAAAAAGTGATTTACATAAACATCGACATCCACCCTCCCCACACTGGGAGACATCGCGCAGCCTCGCTTGAAAACATTCCCAAAATATTTCTTCTTTTACTGCAAAATAGATTTGAATGGTTCGCGTTTGTTTGATTTGAAGCTGGGTCATAAAGCCATCATTCTTTACGCGTCTTTTCAACAAACAACGCACGCAAATATAACCTTTTACAAAATGTTTATAACATAAATCTACTTTCATTAAGATTAAACACATACTTAAATGTTGACAAAAGTTTATTTTATATAATAAAAATATATATTATATATATAAATATGTTCTTACAAATAATAATGGACTCAAGAGTCGAGTCTCCGAAACAGAGTCGCGTTCAGACAATTACTGCAAGACATTGGAATAGTGATACTGGTCGAGACTACATTGTTCTCTCTACTAAACCTGATTGTTCATACTAACACTTTACTTCTCTGTATATATTCCTGTTTGTAATATATCTGTGTTATTCCATACCTGTGTTCGAGTTCTTCTTTATTGGTTCTACCTTGGACTATCACCGTGGTACAAGGAACCGGACCATAACAAGTGGCGACGAAGAAATTCATTCGGTGGAAGAAAAAAAAACGCTTCGCCACAGACATACCCTTTTTTTTTTCTATCCGTCGCGCATAACAAGTGGCGACGAGGAAACCAACTCTCTACGCGGAGGACAAACCTTTTTTTTTTTCTTTTGTTCGCATTAAAAAAAACGAAAGAAATTTTTTATATCAAATTTTCACTGAATTTTCAACAAAACAAAAGTTTTTTTTTTTTTTGTGCACAGGCTACAGAATATCAGGTTACACACACGAAAAAAAGTTAACACGGAAGATTTTAAGTCAACCATTATGGAACTTATCAAAATCCAATTTGAACAGCAACAAAGGTACGAACAGAAACATCTGGAATTGCAAGAATTATTGTTACGTGCAATGACAAATAAGGAGCAAAAATCCGAGAACGAAACAGTTCTCTCACAAGACGCTATTTGGAGTAATATCGAAGATTTCAAGTACGCACCCGACGAAGATAAAACTTTTGCAAATTACTTCCGAAGGTACGAAGATCTATATGATTTTGACTGCAAAGATTGGTCAGACGCAGTAAAGTACGCCTATTACTAAGAAAATTAGGCACAGGCGAATATACCAGATTCGTAGATTATATCCTTCTCAGAAAAACAAGCGAGTTAACGTTCAAAGAATCCATAAAACTGCTAACGGAACTTTTCAACCATAATATTTCATAAAAGATGGAAATGCTTGAACGTTACAAAAAAGGACACCGAAGATCACATAACTTTCGCATCCATTGTTAACAAATATTGTGTTGACTTCCGATTATCGGAACTCAGCGCGAACAATTTCAAATGCTTAATTTCCGTCCAAGGTCTGGTTTCAACCAAAGACGCGGAAATGAGACGCAGAATACTTACTAAATTGGAGAGTGAACAAAATCTCACACTTCAAAAACTAGCCGAAGACTGCCAGAGATGCATCAGTGTGAAGAAAAACTCAAAAGACATAGAACAAGCTGGCATAGCACACGTACGCAAAGTACTAAGGCAAACAAATTTTCCCTCCTCACAAACAAACCGAACCGATTTTCCCGCCTCAAGAACAGGTAAAACAAAATTTTCTAATTATAATCAACATAAAAAAAAACTACCACCCAGTCCATGCTATCGTTGTGGGTCTTGGCATTGGGTTAAAGACTGTACATATCGTTTTAAAACTTGTCTATCATGTAAAAAAAATTGGCCACAAAAGTTCTCATTGTTGGTATAGAAAAGAAAGCAAAAGCAGAATAAGAATTACGAGGACTGATCAAGCAGATGAGACTAATATAAGAAAATATGTACAAGTTGAAATGCAAAACAGAAAAGTTAGGTTACAGCTGGATTCTGGCTCAGACTTAACTATCATAAACCTACAAACATGGAGAAAACTGAACAAACCTGTCATGTTAAAAACGGATAAAATTGCTAGATCAGTTACGGGGAGAAAGATAAAATTCGAGGGTGAAGTAATTACAAATGTAACATTTAATGGAATGACGAAAAAACTAAAAATGTACGTCTTAAGTAATATCGAAAACCTATTCGGAACAGACTGGATGCAACAATTCGAATTGTGGAATTTACCTATTAGTACGTACTGCCAAAATGTAAAAAGCTTATCAACCGAGGCAAACAAATTAAAAGAAAAACTAAAAACGAGTTTCCCCCGAAGTATTTTCAGCAGGTCTCGAAGATGTAAGAAAATGGCAGCTAATATCGAAATAAAGGAAAACGTTCAACCTGTTTTCAAAAAAAAAAAAAAAAGCGTACCGTTTGCGTCAATAGAAAAAAATTGACCAAGAATTAACTAGACTCGAAAATACGGGCATATTGAAAAAAAGTAGAATACAGCAAATGGGCCGCACCGACGGTCTACGTCAAAAAAAAAATCAGGAGAAATTCGAGTTTGTGCTGATTTTTTCTACAGGTTTGAACGCAACAATAAAGGACTACCACTATCCTCTACCCAGTCCAGAAGAAGTATTCACTAAATTAAATGGCGGAAAATATTTTTTAAAAATTGAAAAAGGATTTAAGTGAGATGCGTACCTGCAAAAAATTCAGTCGATGAAGAAAATTCAAAACTTCTATGCATAAAAACACAAATTAAGGGATTGTAAAGATACCAAAGAAGACCATTTGGAATTAAGGTCGCGCCGGCTATATTCCAACAGACAAACAATGCTTGTCGGAAGAAGATAATCGTTGCAAAAAGAAAATACCTGGATGACGTATTGATTAATAGAAAAAAATTGAACAAAATGTACAAAAAAAAAAAATAAAAGAAAATCGTAAAAAAGGCTTCACTGAACCTTTGAAATAGATCCAAAAAAAAAAAAAAAAAAACCTTGAACTACGAATCCTACGGGAAGTAAGGGTGTTAAGGGATCTTACAAATAATAATAAAAAACTATTCCATACTTAATAAATACTGCGCCTCAAAATAAGGCAAAGAAAAAGTTCGTTCACCTTTTGAACCGACTGCACGGTTCAAAAAAGATCCTAACGGGCGGAAAAAACCCGAAGGAGGCTACGCCGAAGGGCGGAGTCTCCTTCAAAAAGTTGTAAATTTTTGAACCCGTTTATACGGGTTCAAATGGGCTATAATAAAAATAATGGCTCGGGAATGCCCACGTTAAAAAGGCCTTGTGCCTCATGACACCCTCGTGGGGGGTGACTGAATATTGTCAGTCGTTCACCTTTGAACCGACTGTACGGTTAAACTCTCTTCCTACGGGCGAGAGGAACCCGAAGGAGGCTACGCCGAAGGGCGGAGTCTCCTTCGGGGGGAGGTTAAACCGGCCCAGAACCCGTTTATACGGGTTCAAATGGGATATTTTTTGCCCGGAGCCTAATGGCTCGGGAATTCCCACGTTAAAAAGGCCTTGTGCCCACATGACACCCTCGTGGGGGGTGACTGAATATTGTCAGTCGTTCACCTTTTGAACCAACTGTTCGGTTGTACTCTCTTCCTACGGGCGGGAGGAACCCGAAGGAGGCTACGCCGAAGGGCGGAGTCTCCTTCGGGAGGTAAATCGGCCCTGAACCCGTTTATACGGGTTCAAATGGGCTATTTTTTGGCCGAGCCTAATGGCTAGGAAATGCCCACGTTAAAAAGGCCTTGTGCCACATGACACCCTTGTGGGGGGTGACTGAATATCGTCAGTCGTTCACCTTTGAACTGACTGTTCGGTTCAACTCTCTTCCTACGGGCGGGAGGAACCCGAAGGAGGCTACGCCGAAGGGCGGAGTCTCCTTCGGGGAGGTTAAACTCGGCCCAGAACCCGTTTATACGGGTTCAAATGGGCTATTTTTTGGCCGAGCCTAATGGCTCCGGGAATTCCCACGTTAAAAAGGCCTTGTGCCACATGACACCCTCGTGGGGGTGACTGAATATTGTCAGTCGTTCACCTTTGAACCAACTGTTCGGTTGTACTCTCTTCCTACGGGCGGGGAGGAACCCGAAGGAGGCTACGCCGAAGGGCGGAGTCTCCTTCGGGAGGTAAACCGGCCCTGAACCCGTTTATACGGGTTCAAATGGGCTATTTTTTGGCCGAGCCTAATGGCTCGGGAATGCCCACGTTAAAAAGGCCTTGTGCCACATGACACCCTCGTGGGGGGGACTGAATATTGTCAGTCGTTCACCTTTTGAACTGACTGCACGGTTCAACTCTCTTCCTACGGGCGGGGGAACCCGAAGGAGGCTACGCCGAAGGGCGGAGTCTCCTTCGGGGAGGTAAAACCGGCCCTGAACCCGTTTATACGGGTTCAAATGGGCTATTTTTTGGCCGAGCCTAATGGCTCGGGAATTCCCACGTTAAAAAGGCCTTGTGCCACATGACACCCTCGTGGGGGGGTGACTGAATATTGTCAGTCGTTCACCTTCTGAGCGACTGTTCGGTTCAACTCTCTTCCTACGGGCGGGAGGAACCCGAAGGAGGCTACGCCGAAGGGCGGAGTCTCCTTCGGGAGGTAAAACCGGCCCAGAACCCGTTTATACGGGTTCAAATGGGCTATTTTTTTGGCCGAGCCTAATGGCTCGGGAATGCCCACGTTAAAAAGGCCTTGTGCCACATGACACCCTCGTGGGGGGGACTGACTGAATATTGTCAGTCGTTCACTTTTGAACTGACTGTTCGGTTCAACTCTCTTCCTACGGGCGGGAGGAACCCGAAGGAGGCTACGCCGAAGGGCGGAGTCTCCTTCGGGGAGGTAAAACTCGGCCCTGAACCCGTTTATACGGGTTCAAATGGGCTATTTTTTACGGCCGAGCCTAATGGCTCGGGAATTCCCACGTTAAAAAGGCCTTGTGCCACATGACACCCTCGTGGGGGGTGACTGAATATTGTCAGTCGTTCACTTTTGAACCGACTGCACGGTTCAACTCTCTTCCTACGGGCGGGAGGAACCCGAAGGAGGCTACGCCGAAGGGCGGAGTCTCCTTCGGGGAGGTAAAACTCGGCCCAGAACCCGTTTATACGGGTTCAAATGGGCTATTTTTTGGCCGAGCCTAATGGCTCGGGAATGCCCACGTTAAAAAGGCCTTGTGCCACATGACACCCTCGTGGGGGGGTGACTGAATATTGTCAGTCGTTCACTTTTGAACCGACTGTTCGGTTCAACTCTCTTCCTACGGGCGGGAGGAACCCGAAGGAGGCTACGCCGAAGGGCGGAGTCTCCTTCGGGAGGTCGCCGGCCCAGAACCCGTTTATACGGGTTCAAATGGGCTATTTTTTGGCCGAGCCTAATGGCTCGGGAATGCCCACGTTAAAAAGGCCTTGTGCCACATGACACCCTCGTGGGGGGTGACTGAATATTGTCAGTCGTTCACCTTTGAACCGACTGTTCGGTTGAACTCTCTTCCTACGGGCGGGAGGAACCCGAAGGAGGCTACGCCGAAGGGCGGAGTCTCCTTCGGGGAGGTAAAACCGGCCCTGAACCCGTTTATACGGGTTCAAATGGGCTATTTTTTGTGGCCGAGCCTAATGGCTCGGGAATGCCCACGTTAAAAAGGCCTTGTGCCACATGACACCCTCGTGGGGGGACTGAATATTGTCAGTCGTTCACCTTTGAACTGACTGTTCGGTTCAACTCTCTTCCTACGGGCGGGAGGAACCCGAAGGAGGCTACGCCGAAGGGCGGAGTCTCCTTCGGGGAGGTAAAACCGGCCCAGAACCCGTTTATACGGGTTCAAATGGGCTATTTTTTGGCCGAGCCTAATGGCTCGGGAATGCCCACGTTAAAAAGGCCTTGTGCCACATGACACCCTCGTGGGGGGTGACTGAATATTGTCAGTCGTTCAAGTCTGAACCGACTGTTCGGTTAAACTCTCTTCCTACGGGCGGGAGGAACCCGAAGGAGGCTACGCCGAAGGGCGGAGTCTCCTTCGGGGAGGTAAAACCGGCCCTGAACCCGTTTATACGGGTTCAAATGGGCTATTTTTTGGCCGAGCCTAATGGCTCGGGAATTGCCACGTTAAAAAGGCCTTGTGCCACATGACACCCTCGTGGGGGGGGTGACTGAATATCGTCAGTCGTTCACCTCTGAACCGACTGTTCGGTTAAACTCTCTTCCTACGGGCGGGAGGAACCCGAAGGAGGCTACGCCGAAGGGCGGAGTCTCCTTCGGGAGGTAAAACCGGCCCAGAACCCGTTTATACGGGTTCAAATGGGCTATTTTTTTGGCCGAGCCTAATGGCTCGGGAATTCCCACGTTAAAAAGGCCTTGTGCCACATGACACCCTCGTGGGGGTGACTGAATATTGTCAGTCGTTCACTTTTGAACCGACTGTTCGGTTCAACTCTCTTCCTACGGGCGGGAGGAACCCGAAGGAGGCTACGCCGAAGGGCGGAGTCTCCTTCGGGAGGTAAAACCGGCCCTGAACCCGTTTATACGGGTTCAAATGGGCTATTTTTTGGCCGAGCCTAATGGCTCGGGAATGCCCACGTTAAAAAGGCCTTGTGCCACATGACACCCTCGTGGGGGGTGACTGAATATTGTCAGTCGTTCACCTTTGAACCGACTGTTCGGTTCAACTCTCTTCCTACGGGCGGGGAGGAACCCGAAGGAGGCTACGCCGAAGGGCGGAGTCTCCTTCGGGAGGTAAAACCGGCCCAGAACCCGTTTATACGGGTTCAAATGGGCTATTTTTGGCCGAGCCTAATGGCTCGGGAATGCCCACGTTAAAAAGGCCTTGTGCCACATGACACCCTCGTGGGGGGTGACTGAATATCGTCAGTCGTTCACTTTTTGAACCGACTGCACGGTTCAACTCTCTTCCTACGGGCGGGAGGAACCCGAAGGAGGCTACGCCGAAGGGCGGAGTCTCCTTCGGGGAGGTAAATCGGCCCTGAACCCGTTTATACGGGTTCAAATGGGCTATTTTTTTGGCCGAGCCTAATGGCTCGGGAATGCCCACGTTAAAAAGGCCTTGTGCCACATGACACCCTCGTGGGGGGGTGACTGAATATTGTCAGTCGTTCACTTTTGAACCGACTGTTCGGTTAAACTCTCTTCCTACGGGCGGGAGGAACCCGAAGGAGGCTACGCCGAAGGGCGGTGTCTCCTTCGGGGAGGTAAAACCGGCCCAGAACCCGTTTATACGGGTTCAAATGGGCTATTTTTGGCCGAGCCTAATGGCTCGGGAATGCCCACGTTAAAAAGGCCTTGTGCCACATGACACCCTCGTGGGGGGGTGACTGAATATTGTCAGTCGTTCACCTCTGAACCGACTGATCGGTTCAACTCTCTTCCTACGGGCGGGAGGAACCCGAAGGAGGCTACGCCGAAGGGCGGAGTCTCCTTCGGGGAGGTAAAACCGGCCCAGAACCCGTTTATACGGGTTCAAATGGGCTATTTTTTGGCCGAGCCTAATGGCTCGGGAATGCCCACGTTAAAAAGGCCTTGTGCCACATGACACCCTCGTGGGGGTGACTGAATATTGTCAGTCGTTCACCTTTTGAACCGACTGTTCGGTTCAACTCTCTTCCTACGGGCGGAGGAACCCGAAGGAGGCTACGCCGAAGGGCGGAGTCTCCTTCGGGGAGGTAAAACTCGGCCCTGAACCCGTTTATACGGGTTCAAATGGGCTATTTTTTGGCCGAGCCTAATGGCTCGGGAATGCCCACGTTAAAAAGGCCTTGTGCCACATGACACCCTCGTGGGGGGTGACTGAATATCGTCAGTCGTTCAAATTTTGAACCGACTGTTCGGTTAAACTCTCTTCCTACGGGCGGGAGGAACCCGAAGGAGGCTACGCCGAAGGGCGGAGTCTCCTTCGGGGAGGTAAAACCGGCCCTGAACCCGTTTATACGGGTTCAAATGGGCTATTTTTTGCCGAGCCTAATGGCTCGGGAATTGCCCACGTTAAAAAGGCCTTGTGCCACATGACACCCCCTCGTGGGGGGGACTGAAATATCGTCAGTCGTTCAAATTTGAACCGACTGTTCGGTTAAACTCTCTTCCTACGGGCGGGAGGAACCCGAAGGAGGCTACGCCGAAGGGCGGAGTCTCCTTCGGGGAGGTAAAACTCGGCCCTGAACCCGTTTATACGGGTTCAAATGGGCTATTTTTTGGCCGAGCCTAATGGCTCGGGAATGCCCACGTTAAAAAAGGCCTTGTGCCACATGACACCCTCGTGGGGGGTGACTGAATATTGTCAGTCGTTCAAGTTTTGAACCGACTGTTCGGTTAAACTCTCTTCCTACGGGCGGGAGGAACCCGAAGGAGGCTACGCCGAAGGGCGGAGTCTCCTTCGGGGAGGTAAAACCGGCCCTGAACCCGTTTATACGGGTTCAAATGGGCTATTTTTTTTTTTAGCCTAATGGCTTGGGAATGCCCACGTTAAAAAGGCCTTGTGCCACATGACACCCTCGTGGGGGGGTGACTGAATATTGTCAGTCGTTCAAGTTTTGAACCGACTGTTCGGTTGAACTCTCTTCCTACGGGCGGGAGGAACCCGAAGGAGGCTACGCCGAAGGGCGGAGTCTCCTTCGGGGAGGTAAAACGGCCCTGAACCCGTTTATACGGGTTCAAATGGGCTATTTTTTTATACGAGCCTAATGGCTCGGGAATTCCCACGTTAAAAAGGCCTTGTGCCACATGACACCCTCGTGGGGGGTGACTGAACATTATCAGTAGTCCAAGTCTGAACCGACTGTTCGGTTAAACTCTCTTCCTACGGGCGGGAGGAACCCGAAGGAGGCTACGCCGAAGGGCGGAGTCTCCTTCGGGGAGGTAAACCGGTCCTGAACCCGTTTATACGGGTTCAATGGGCTATTTTTTTTTGGCCGAGCCTAATGGCTCAGGATTGCCCACGTTAAAAAGGCCTTGTGCCACATGACACCCTCGTGGGGGGGTGACTGAATATCGTCAGTAGTTCAAGTCGATTCAAGAGTCAAGTCAGAAGAGTCGAGTCAGAAGTCTGAAACAGAGTCGCGTTCAGACAATTACTGCAAGACATTGGAATAGTGATACTGGTCGAGACTACATTGTTCTCTCTACTAAACCTGATTGTTCATACTAACACTTCTACTTCTCTGTATATATTCCTGTTTTAATATATCTGTGTTATTCCATACCTGTGTTCTTCTTTATTGTTTGACCCCAACCTTTAATAAAAAATAAAAACGATCCGTTGAGGTTTAAATGGCCCTTATATGAATGATCTTGTAAGGATCTTCCGAAAAAGAGGTAGAAATTTTAAGTTCAATTTTCGCCATTTAAAGAAAAAAAATTGAATTATATTTCAATTTAACAGAAAAAGAGAACTTAAATATTTTAGGAGAGAGGATAGTGTAGTATATTACTGTTAAAGAAGATGGGGTTTGATTCTATGTTGAGTCAGATGATTGGTGCTTGTTGTAGACAGTTGGAAAGTGTGTGTTGCATAATGGCAATCCAAACAACTTGATACCGATTGGGCACACGACAAAATTAAAGAAAATTATGAACATATAGAAAAGGTTTTAAATCTTATCAAATATAGGAAGCTTTACGAAATGGATTATATGTTAACCGTTTTAAAAATTGTTCATTTTTTTTTCTTTATCAGGATACACTAAAAATATCCATGCTTTTTTTTGCTTATGGAACATCAGAGTCAAGGAAGAACATTATTTCAAACAAATCTGGCTAGAACGAATATCACTTATTGTCGACGGAAAAGGAAGAAGGTAATTAATTCAACTTTAGTGAGCAGAGATAAAATCATATTTCCTTCTCTGAATATCAAACTAGGCCACGTTGAACAATATGTAAAAACTTTAGAGACGAACGGCGAATGTTTCAAATACATATCTTCAAAATTTGTTATGAATAAATCAATGCCGAAATTTTCGACTGTCCAAAAATTGTAAAAAAATTGTAAGAGACTATAAACAGTTAGGTTGCAATATGAGCATAAAAATGCATTTTTGCATAGACATCTTGACCAATTTCCAAATAATTTAGGTGATGTAAGTGACGAACAAGGGAAGAGATTCCACCAAGATATCAAAATTATTGAGGAATGGTACCAAGGCCACTTGGATTCTCACATGATGATTGATTACCTCTAATGCTTGAAAAGAGACCTGCCATCAATAAGCATATACGCTAGAAAGTCTTGTAAAATAAAACCTTTGCCACCGTGAAAGCTTCATATCTATTTGTTCTTTTTAAATATAAGTCATTTCTATTGTTATAATGTAATTTTATTGTAGTTTGAACTTCTTGTATTCATGAAAAGTGAAAAAAAAACTTAACACGTGACTTAATTTTTGTTCTAATTTGAAAAATCTGAACTGATATTGAAAAGGAAGTTCAAAAGATATAAAGGGAGAGTGAGAAAATTGAATATCATAAAATCAAAGATTACTTAAAAAAGATACTTGGTCATTATTGAAACAGTTATATATTCATTCTCGTTGGGTCAACTACTTTCAGACTAAAAATTGAAAAACTAAAGAAAATTTTACATCACCATAAATGTAAGTGTATTTTTTTTTTTACTAACTCTATTTTAAATTAAATTAAAAGGTGTTTTAAGATAAAAACGAAAATAACAATTGCTAGCAATTATTTGTTTCTTATTAAAAATTATATTTTAATGCAATGTGAAATTTATTTTGTTTTTGTTTGTAGACCTTTTTTTTTTTTGTTTTTTTCACTTGTACTTTTGAGACCGTTGAATTTTCTCGCCCAAATTTTGGATATAATTGATTGCTGGTCTTAATTGTATTTCTTGCCCTGAAATAAATTTCTAATTTACTTTTAAAGTTTTGAGAATCTAACTTCAGTTCAATGTATTAATCGCTGGCGGGCGGAAATTGCTTTTTGCCTTGTTTTTTTTATTTTTTATTTTTTTTTTCTTGTACCAAAAATGTTGTGTTTTAAAATTTTTACTACACCCCAAAAATAAAATTTTTGGCACAAAAAATAAACTTTGAACATTCTTTTTACACAAAAAACAAGTTTTAACGGAATTTAACGGTAAAAGGACAGGAATTAAGAAGATTGATATTGTATTTAAATTTTTGAAGATCAAAGTTGAGTGAAAGGGAATAGTTTGGAAGAAAGTTTTACAAGCAAGAATTGTGAGAGAGACTGTTAATATAGAATTCACAGTTACCTCTAGCCATTTCAATAGGTACGTCCATTGAATTTTCGATACCTAAGGTTTAAAATGAATTTTTGAAATGAAAAAGCATTCTTGAAAATTTCATTTTAGCTTTAATTGAAAGCTAAATGATTAAATTTATTATTTCCAGTCAGTAAAATATTCTGATTTATTTCAAATAGAAATTATATAGATCGGAATCTCAACTTTTTGGCCGATTTCAAAAAATTTTCTTAAAAGCGGTCATTTTCTTAATTTTAAGAAATCTGTAAACAAAACAAAATTATCGGTTTTAAAAATCTTCCAAAAATAAAATATATATTTGTGACACGCGTTATTTGAGTAAAATTAGCAAATTTAAAGTTAAATTTATCTGATTTGAAATAAATATTACTTATAGCATAAAAAAGTAATATACAATCATTTCTTAACGACGCGTCCTGTTTTTCTTTTATCTTTATTGACGTATCGAGTTCCAAGGTGATGACATCTAGTATGGATCACCAGAATCGACATAAATTTACGAAATCTAAGTGAACGCAAATTTATTGTGGTAGGTGGGGATTTAACGATCTCGTAATTTTTACAAATTAACATATTTTCAGCAACTATTTTAATATTTTATTGACTTTGAGTTACGTTTCAAAATGCTTTATGAAATTTGGGTTTCGTCTCTAGGTTCTTAAGATTACTAACTTAAACAAAAAACATTACTTAATTGAAGTATGACCTAAACTAAAATAAATATATAAAATAAAAATATTTATTGAAATAGTAATTCAAAAAGTAAAACTTAATTTGAAATTTTGAAGGGATGATTTTCAAAGACGTTGATGATGAAACAGAACTGAATAATGAAATCGAAAGAATTGCAGAGCGTCAGGCGACTCATAAATCACGTGACCTTTTAAAGGATAATATAATTTATGGCTTACCATAGTTAGAAATTGGCAAGGTTTATACACTAAAAAAACTTTTTTAAATTTTTAGAAAAATATTTGGGTACAAACGACTGTTATGAGCGTTTTCAGTTTTTGATTCGTAAATGTCTTTTTCACTTAACAATATCAACAAACCACCGCCTTGAAATAATGCAGAATTTCATACGATTTTTAATATTATAAATTATTTAATTAAAATTTTTAAAAATGAAAACAATTCTTGTAAAAATTAATTATTTATCGGGAAAAAAGTTTCTTCTTAAGACAAATAATAATAAATCTTATTTATCAAAGCAATTAAAAAAAATTTCTAATGAAAGAATGTCATAATTTTACTGCATTTTTTATTTTACAATTCAGAGCAGATTTTCGGTGAAAGAGGTAACTATTTTACAAAAGAGAATTGATTATTTAGTTTCTCCAAGGAGTCCTGCTTTTAACTAATAAAACAAAATCACCGCCCTAAAAACTGAATTTCTTGAAATTTTATGAAATTAAGTGGGTGGTAACATGTAAAAAATATTTTTACCAAGACTTTCTAAAAAAATAAAAATTTCAAAAATAATTTCATTCATTTCTGAATATGCCCTGAAAGTTTCATTAAAATCCGACAATTATTTGATTTTTAATCGTTATCATTACGTCGGCCGCTGACGTAAACAAAACAAAATTTTTAACCAAGATTTCGAACGTACTAGAAAGGATTTAAAAATTTCAAAAATAATAAAAAAAATACTTTAGTCTTTCCTCTTAATAATAACATAAATATTTTGATGACAAAACTTTGGTTTTATTGAGTTTGAGACCTTTTTTCATCATGCTGTTCTGACTTATTTTTTTCGTGAAAAGGTGGTGGTACCTACATTTCAACTGTAAAATGATGAAACTTATTTGCCAAACTAATAGTTTTCTGCCGTTAAATACAGAAGACGAGATGCTTCACATTACTTGGATGACTTTGATATATTTTTGTATGATCAATGTTGTTGATAAGACATTCGGAATATTTGAAATGTTATTTCAGACAAAAGATTGATATTAATGTTTATAATTTTAGTATAATTATATTTTATATCCTTGGGTTGGCTTCGTGGTCTGTGAAGGGATAGACACATTCTAACAGAAACTGCAGATGAAACATCTGATCATTGGAAATGCCTCCACTTTTACACTACAGCGATGACTTTCTTCTTCAATTCTGTCTGCGGTTTTCTTAAGGAAATCCATTGGTAGACTTTCTGACTTCATGTCTCACTTTCAGCAGTTTCTATTGTCGGTATTGTATGTAAAAAAAAAAAGTCTTTTTTTTTTTCAATCCTTTTTTATCTTTCCTTGTCGACTCTCTATTTGCCCGGCCACAAAACAGTTCATCTAAAAGAAAGATTTCTAGTAGATTATATACTTTTCAAAACACGACACACGAATTGTTCAGTGTAAATATAACATCCGGAGAATAAACTCAATATATGTAGCAGAAATCTTGCGGATTCCTCTCTTTATACAGAGGATGATGATATTCCAAGCTTTGTTTGAACAAACGAATTCATTTTTGTTGTTAATGATGTAACTATTACCATACAGCTGATAGATTTTACAGGAAGGCTGTAGAATCGATCGGTTGAAAAATGGTGATTTCAACATGAGAAGGACAAACAAAAAGTTTATTTATCTGAACAAAATTCGGAATGTTTATTAGTTTATAAAGAAGAAATTCAATAAAATCCATAATGAATCCGAAACAAGCAAATATAAAAATTCCAAATTCTTTAGTTAAGATACCAAAGTCTTGCTTTTCTCCCCACTTCCTAATTTCAATTTTAAAGTTTTTTTGTACTTTTAGAGAACAAAATTACATTCATGACTTACAGTGTTTATTTTTCATTTTTATGTTTCACTTTTCTTGTTTTAATGACAAATTGACGAACACAGATTTTAAGTGTCATTGTTGAAGACGATAATATTTATATTTTCTTTATGAATATTTACATTTTAGCTTAAATCGCTAATATTGTGCCTATTATAAAAAGTAGAGCGCAAAGGTGAGGATTTTTTTCTAAAATTAAAGTTCATAATTTCGAAAGAGATTTCTTCATATTTATTTATTTTAGATAAAGAGATTTTAAAAATAAATTCTGCGTTTATAGTAAATACATAAGTATCTCGTCTACGAAATAAAACAAATCATCAATGGAATATTTGTATAAGGGTGACATTTAAATAACTACCTCCACCAAAAACGCAATACCTAAGTTTAAAAAATGAAAAATCATGAAACTTTTATTTTACTTTTAATTTCAAGTTAGTAGATTAAATGTAATATTTCCATTAAATACTTTGCTGTATTTCAAAAATTAATTTAAATTGACTGGAAGTTCTTTTTTTTTTTTTCTTTTTTTTTTTTAAACAGAATAGCTAATTAGTGCCCTTTTTTTTAGTCGGCTTCATCGCAATGTAATTCTCTTCAACAAAAAAAAGTCTTCCAAAACTAAAACATACTTTTCTGAAACTTTATTTGAAAAATATTAGCTGATTTAAAATATAATTAATCTGATTTTAAACAAATATTATTTTCTTTAAGTTTAAAGTATCACAGAAATGCATTTTTTTAACCTTACAATAGCTGTGCTTTTAACCGGACAGTAACTCCGCTGACATATTGACAGACTGATGACAGATCTAATGTTGTTCTACGGAGACTTTATCTGTAAAAGATAATTTAAGGAAATGTGTGACAGCCCCACGGCGTTGGATCGGCCTTCCGGGAACCAGACTACGAAGTTCTCTCGTCCCGAAACGAATTCTTCGTCGACAGCGACGAGGCAGGTAGCTAGAAGCCGGTCTCTGAGTCGACTCCACCCACAGTGAACTTCCTTGCCCACGCTGTGAATTTGATCTCAAGGAATCCACGTGGGTTTTCGCTAGGTGTCTCTCCGCCAAGTCGAACCAATCCGGACGCGGACGCACAATTGGGTAAATGAAACGGCACCAAATATAAACAGAACAACGTCTGAGTACGTTGTAAAAAAAATCTTTATATACAGAAGAATTCGGAGTACAATCACCAATTGTCTTCTTCCCAACCCTGTTCTAACAAGCTGACCACGGAACGGAAGTCTCGACTAATTTCTTTAAACTTTGATTTTCATATTTTCTGGTTGGCGTTATTTCTTCACTCCGGTCGGAGTTCTTGGTTGGCGTTAATTCTAAGTGTCTTTGATTTCTTCAAAAAGCCTTTTAAAGAAACTGACGAAGACTGTCTCTGGTTGTTGCGGAGGTTGGCGGGCGGCAGTGTTGGTACTTCAAAAAAGCTCTTCCTAACTGCAACTGCACTCCACTGGTCGCTACCCCCTTTAATGCTCTGTATTTTATGCTTGTCCATTCTTTACTGGGATGGGGACGACGGTCACTGGGGTGTCTATTAAAACCTCATCTCAGACCCTTGTTAGCTAATGGAATTATTTTTCATTTCTTTTTTCTTTTTTTCCCTCGTGACACAGCCAATGAGACAGCATTATTTCTATGACATCATTCTTTTCGTCTTCTTCCCTCGTGACACAGCAATGAGATAGCATTATTTCTATGACATCATTCTTTTCGTCTTCTTCCCTCGTGACACAGCCAATGGGATAGTGTCGTCTTTATGACGTCACTCCTTTTCTCGGCCCTTTCTTTCTTTCCAAAATACCAAATTAGTTTCCCCGGAAAATTCAGTTTATATTTTTTTTCATATTTCAACAATTAGTATAACCTTTGAACCTGCCAAAGATAACCGAATAAGCAATTTCCTTATAGCACACTTTATAAACGCGTTTTGGCTTTGTTCAAATTTAGAACCTCCAAACCACCTGGCCTGCCTAAATCCTGTTAACAAAATTCACCTCCAACAGGGGGGGGGGTTGTCAGAGGGCCTCCATTGTTCTGTGTTGACACATTTTTTTGGTTTACAATCCACAGCTGGAAAATCTTTTCTCTTTGATTAAACAGTCCTGTTTCATAGCTGTCGTCAACAGTTGATTGATCCCCACAACCTCATCCGATATGACTGTTTTACTTTGAGAATACCATGACTCTTGTGATAATTTTACTTCATTAAAAAAAATATCGTCTTTTTTTTTTCTCTGTTCATATTCGAAACAGAATAGAACATCACCTAATATAATTTTCTTCCGTTTGGTCTCTAATAATCAATAGTATAAACTAATGCAATTTCAATCCATTCGGTCATGCTAAATATTGTTACAATGACGTGAACGCATTTTTTATATAATTTTTAAATATTCAGTAATCTTAAAAATTTAGGAAAATATTCTTTGTAATCTAATGTTTTATTGAATTTTAGATGTTAGCTTTAAATTTACTATAATTATTGCTCTTATTTTCTAGTAATGATGTGGATGTTCGTCCGTATTTAAAAAATCGTCACGTTTATACGCATACAAAAATATTCTAAATTCTTTTAATAATATTGGTGTTTGATGACTTTTATTAAGATTTTCCGTTTATGATTAGTAAATATAGTTTTCATTTAATAATATCATCTAAAAGGCTGAAATTAATACAGAATTTTAAAAATTGAAAACTTTAAAAAAATTTTCTAATTAAAATTTTAAAAAATAATGAAAACAATTCTTGTAAAAATTCATTATTCATCGAAAAATAATTCTATTTTGTAATGATTAGAAAACGTAAAAATAAAATTTTCGTTGGCATTTGAAGTACTTTTCACACGAAATGTGACTTGGCTGAATTTTACATTATTATGACATCATAAGTGTAATGAAGGTTTCCTACCATTATGGGTATTATTGTTATATCCGTGCTATAATAATACCTTTTTTACGGACTGAACCGAATATCTGGAAGAAAAGGAATAACAAATGGAAATGAATAACAAAACGATTTTTAAAGTTTAATTTTTTTAAAGCTTAATATACAAACTGGCTGTCTATATTAATTATATTGGGGACGATATGGGAGAAATGCTGGTAGAAGTAAAAATATAAAGAAGGAAGAGTATTTGAATATCATTGTTTTAATTTTCAGTTTTGAGAGGAGTCACAATCACAAACACATTTGGATCTTTCAATAAAAAGTATGTGTATGTGTTTATATTCATTGTTAAAAGTAAAATAATGGAGATGTGGATGGGCAAAAGGTTAAGAGATCAAAAAATACGTCGGTTCAAATCGAGCTTAATGCCCTTGCGAAAGACATCATTCCATCTCTTTCCTACCGACCGGACATAGTTAAAACAGCAGAGTAGACTGAGATCTGTCGATGTGGGTAGCAATCAGTCAAAGAGAAAGAGAACTTTGAATCTAAAACCGTTGAGAAGACAACAATAGAATAATCCACTATCATTCCCAAGAACAGTCATAACTATGCATTGTTTAAAGATAAAAAGAAAAAGGAATATGTGCAGAGCAATGATCACCTTGTTCCTGAAGGGAATATAACATTTAATGAAGTGTAAAAGAAACAAAAACTCCACACGGTAAGACGTACAATGTATAATGCTATATTTAATGCATTACTGTCAAAATGTGGATCGAGTGATGTGACTACAAAAAGCCCGGAATTCTGCTTTTGGTGGGATGTTCGTATTCCCAGCAGAAACAGATTTTGTTGCATGCAGGGAGTCTTTTTATTATTTTTCATTTCTATTTAATTCATTTTATACAACGTTTTTATGTTATTGTTTTATTTTATTTATAACTAGCAGTAGAGCCCGGCGTTGCCTGGGGATGTAACAGTAAGAGATAGATCAAGTATCGACCATCATAAAGACTGAAAAATAAAATTGACAAAGATTATTTTTTAAGGTTGACGGACACGCATGTCTTAATTAATTTTTTTTTTTTTTTTTACAAATTGGTCAAACCCAAATTCAAACAAAAACATTGTTTACAATCGTTATGAGACTATCGATTGGTGAATAGAATTTTATTATAAACAATTGTCTTGTAAATGGAATTTTTAAAGTTCTTAAATGTAAATAGACAATAAGAAATACTACTACCTGCCAAAAAAAAAGTGGATGTTTGTTTTATCGGCTGAAAAATGTAAGAAATCCGATCCCATATATAAAGGAACACACACACACACACACACACACACACACACACAAAACAACCTGGGTTTTTTTTCCTAAGTCAAAATGCTCGTAAAAACATAGAGCATTTTCTGATGAAAAAGACGGATAGAAAATAAAAGAGGATTTTTTTTTTAATTATTTTTAAAAATTTTTCATCTTTTTAGAATATTCTAAATTTTGATTTAAAAAACCTTGTTTCTCTTTTTTCGCAACAAGGGGTAGTAAATAACATAGATAATTTTTAGCGCGTTTTTTTTTTATTTACACATTAATTTTGGAAAATCTTGCAAAAAATAAAAATAATTGTCAGATGTTAATGAAACTTTTAGAAACTATTCACAGATGATCGAAATTATTATAAATATTTTTTTTTTTAAAATCATGGCAGAAATATTTTTTTTTATATTTATTAACACCCCCATAACTAATTTTATGAAAAACTCTAGAAATTCAGAACCATCGGTTTTACTGATTACAATAGTTAAAAAGCACAAGGCTTTGAAGAATGCAAATCATGTTTTTTTTTTTTTTTTTTTTTTTTTTGGTCAACGTACCTGAAAATCAGCTGTGAATTGTAACATACAAAACTCAATAAAACAAATATATTATTTAGTTTCAAATGCTTTTATTTGTTTTAATTTGTTTTTTATGAATATGGACAATATTTTCTGAAAGCAAAAAATTTTTCAATGAAAATTGAATTTTTAATACAATTATTTCTTATTTCTTTAATTTTAAAAAGATTTTTTTAAAAAATTTTAAATTGAATTTTAAAAAATATTTTAACATTAGTTAAAAAGCAACATCAACCTTTCAAAATGTCCGTGTGAGATTGTCATTGTCTAGCGCTTTGAAAATTGTATAATTTGGACCAATCAGATTAGCCATGGTAATTAAGAAATGTAATTTTTGTGTTTATAGTCGGACAGTAATTATCAAGTACGGAAGACCAACCAGAATACAATTTAGTTGCATTATTTGAGTTCAGCATTGTTCTCCGTTGTTAAGCCCTTTACTTTTGCGAAACACGTATGGAGAAGTTAATTTGAGTTTTCAATTTCAACTGAGAAGGGTACCTACAAGTAACAGTATCATCTTATGAAATTTAACTACTGCTAAACTTTAATTTATATGATCTTATTTTTATATTAATCTCAGTTATGACATTTTTTTTATAAATGAAATATCAAAATTAATAATAAAATGAATGGAAATACAAATAACACAGTAAAATGTAATAAATGTACATAAAATTATAGTATTTTATGTACACTTCTGATAAAAATTTCATAAGAAACGTACCTAAATTAATTAGATACCTTTTTCTTATGAAATTTAATCTCACTATTAACAGTCTTATTTTTTTTTTTCTTTATATTTTCCATAAAGCATTAAAACGTAAAAATGAAAGCTAAGTACAAAAAAAAAAAAAAAAAATTAAATTAGAGCTGAAAAGTTTTCCTTAAAAGTAACGAGGTAAATAATTTGTTCACTTAAATAATTTCTTTTCCTTCCATCCGTAGAAAGAATTATCCTCCCGTAAGTTATCTAAACGTCATGAATGTGCCTTTCGTCAATCGTCAAGCGACGCGAAAGGTTATGACCTGCTTTGTTTTATTTTCAAATTACATTTTTTCGGCGCAGAAGCTAAGTTAAGCTTGGTTCAAAATATTTTAAATAAACAGTATAATATCTGTTTTTATTAAAATCAGTTTTGAAAAAATGATAATTGATTTTTAAAAGAATATCAAAATCAGATTTTAATCAAATCGAAAAAAATGATTGAAAATGATTGATTATCTGTCCTTCTTTTTGACAAAAAAAAATTTTTTAACGAAAATTTCAGACGTGCTAGGAACGATTAAAAAATGTAAAAAAATACCCCCAAAATACTTTGATCTTTCCTCTTTAATAATAATATGAACATTAGACGATAAAATTTTGTTTTCGTCAAGTTCGGCGTCTTTTTCATCATGCTATGCTCTTTTGTTTACATTTTCGTGGGTGAGTTGTCCCCCTTTCATTCTCACGATGTGTCTTAATCGTGTTTTCAAATTGATTTTGTTAAAAAAACAACTGTGTTTTTCCCATTTTCGGCGCCGTTAGAACCACCACAAGGTAATTTTATGTAGTCCTGTGAAGTTTTGTTGAAATCAAAAAAAATGTAGGAAATTCGATCCAATATATAAACGTTACAGACACACACACACACACAATCTGCGTTATATAATTTTTATAAGATTTTTTTATATTATTATTATTATATATTTCATTTTTTTAAATGTATTTTTATAATAATAATGGTATTTGTTTACAAATTTAATCTTCGATCTAAATGACCCAGTATTCTGAGAAATTTCATTTATAAAAATAGATTGTCATAAGACTGTCAACTTCAGAGGTCAGTTCAGTGATCAAGGTTTCAACACCGACAGAAAAACATTCTGAAAGAATTAAGGTTATACAGAGAGGGAAAGAGAAATTAAGAAATTATATAGATATAAATATACATACATAGGAACCGCCTCCCCAAATTGATACATATACACATATAATCATATACAAATATATGTGCCTATCCACATATATATAAATATAAAGGTGTAAAATGTATATACCTCAATGCATACATACACATACACACACAAACTGATTACAGAAAACATAATTGTATAATACAATCAGAAAGCAATTTCAATATTTTACAAATTTGTGTATCAACAAAGTCTGAAAATATTTTACCAAAATGTGAATTTCAGAGAAACAATAATTTTCATAATCAGAAAAGAAATACAAGTGGACAATATCATTGTTGAATTATACGTCAAACGAGTTTTATTTATTGTGATTTTTGTTACATGTACCATTTGTTTCACAGAAGAAAATATTTATACAATAATAGACAATACCAGTATACATAGTTTTATAAACCAAAATCAATTTATATCAACAAGAACACAAAAGTAATTAACAGAAGAATTGGGGGGGTCTTACAATTATATATATTGTAAAAAGGGAAAATTTGAAAAATGAAATATCTGGTATCCAGTGGATTTTTTGAATTACGGCAATTAAATATTAAAAAAATTTAACATAATATAGCGTATAAATCCAGCTGTATACTGTAGCCCCCCGCAGGAAAAATGGACCCCTAAAGCCATGAACATTATCACCCAAGACCAACCTTTATCCATCTTTACCACAGTAGTTGAGCTGAAGCAAAATGTGTTTTCAAAGATGTTTTTTTTAATGCTTCGTTGATTTTACTTTACATTACTTTCTTAATTAACAGGTTGTTATTGGTTGAAATACAACGCATGACAGGTGATTTATTTACGACATGATAGAATTTGTTAAAGTAAAAACATTTAACTTTAATGCAGTGTAAGGGAATGTCATACATAGATGTGCAACTATTTATGTAAAAAAATGATATTCTAGGTATAAAAGCAAGGACAAAATTTTAACTTCTCTCGTATCATCTTTTTGCTACCCAATGAACTAACCGTACAATAATAGCTTGTTAACTATTACATGTTAATTAAAATTACGCGTTCAACGGAAAATGAGAATAAATGAGGTATCTGTACCAAAACGTATAAATGTTTCTAAGTTATGTGATCCAAATTTGTGTGAATATTTACAGAATGCGTTTGAGAATTCTGTATTTGATGGTACATTTAAAGAAAAAGTTTATAATACGAGTGTCCAAATAATAGATTTGAGGAAATATATAAATATCAAGACTAGTTTGATGAAAGGGATGCAGCAATTAATGAACTTCTAAAATGACGAAATGAAGCTCACCAGATGTATCTTAGTGTATCTGACAAAGATATGTTATCCCTGTTGCAATCTCAAATGCAGAATCTGTTTTGCAACGTAATCTTCGTCAAATGAAGAATCAATGGTGGTCTAAACTTTCTGTCCAAATTCAAACGGCTTTTGATCAGAATGACACGAAATCATTACATCACTTGATAAGAAAAGTGTTTGGCCCCAAATCTTCATTTCTGGTGCCTTTGAAATCAAAAGATGGAAATAGTATTTTAAAAAAATCCAATACATAGATGCGAGGAAATATTTTTCAGCGGAAAAATACATAATATGACATGTATACATTCACGAGACATTAACGAGACATTTCCGCCACACTTCCAATGTTTAAATTTCAACATTTCAACATAAAAATGCGTATGTATAGACATAACACCACCCGTATACATACATGTGTCATAGCCGAAACTGCCCACATATGTTTATATATGTATGAGTCCCGACGGACGACCAAGTATGTATATGTGTCTGCATATATCGATGTTTGCGTTAGTACGATGAATGACAAAACGACGAAATTTCCCCCACCACTTCCACAATAACACCAATACACGCAATCTACATAAACCCAAATTTTTAAAAACATTAATCAGTTTGTCTGACGATCGCTAAAGCGTGAAACCCAGGGTCACAAACTCACATCTATCCAACCAAATATGTTAGCTCTATCTCTGATATTGAGCGCTTTCTAATAAGTACCGCGCATATAATATATAAATAATTATACATATATATATTTATTTATATTTATATACACTTTTCACACACACACACACACACACACACATACACATACACACACACATACACACATACATATATATATATATATATATATATATATATAAATTTGCATGAAAGACTGTCTTTATGTTTCATGGTTTCAAATACTTTAGATAAAATTAATTATTTTTTTAAAAAATATCTATTTATGTTCTAAATGTGTTTTTGTGTTTGTTTATTTGTGTGTGGTGGGAGAAATTTAAAAAATTTTTTCTTATTTCACTAAACATTTGTAATTTTACTATGTATTCATCTTACTTTAGAGTGTGTCATGCATGATGTAATTTATATATATGTGTATCTGTGTATGTATATATGTCTGTATGCGCATGTGAATATGTTTATATATGTGTGTGTATGTGCAATGCATATTTTAATTATTCCCGATATTTTTTACTTATATATATACATATACACACAGACACACACACACATCAATAATTATAAGGCCAACTGAATTTTATATTCGAATTTAGTAACTGAGATAATTCTTTAGTATTTTGTATACTATTATATAGTATTAATAATCCAAATGTTTCAAATAATTGTTATGAGTAGAAAATTAGTTATTTCAAAACTGTTCAAAAACTTGAAAAAAAGATTATTACATATAAAAAAAAACACTGCAAGTTAAAATAATTTAAATCAACAATCGCTTAAAATTTTATAAATTATTATTAACAACTCAACAGCATTTGCGTATTACAAAATTGATATAATCTATGCATTTGGGTATATAACATTAAATAATTTGAAAGGTCAAATAATCGCACTCAAAAATGAAAATTTTAGTAGTAGAGAAATTGCTGTTAGGATTAAATGTTTAAAAACAGTTATTGACAACTTTTATCAAAACACAGAAGAATATGGAGCCAGGAAAGAGCCGGAAGAAGCAAGAAAATTAAGTGACATGGATGTGGCATTTTCTGATGAAAAAAAAAAATTGGACGGTCCGGATGGGTTATCTTATTGGTATGAGCTTAGTCAAGAGAAGTTGGTCTTTTCCAAGCGTGTGCATTTAGGAAGGGGTGTTATGATTTGGATGGCATTCCGATTCAAAGGCAAAACTCAATTGTTTTCATTGACACAATACTTGATACTTTGGGTGATCAGAATTTGTTGTCTATTGCTCCTTCTCCTATGGAAAAAAAATTGGTGGTCGAAATTGGGTGTTTCAGCAAGACATCGCTCCTGTTCATAAAAAGCCAAGTACACTATGGAGTGGTTTCAATCTAGCTGAATCAATGTTATAGATTGGCCTGCCAGATCACCCAATCACAATTCTATCGAGAACCATTGGGGATATTGATTAGACAAGTATACAAGAATGGGCATCAATTTAATAAGAAGGAAGGACTCAAAAAGTGAAATTTTGAAAGCCTGGGATTTAATTAACCAAAACGACATTCAGAAGTTAATCTATTTCATGGAAAATAAAGTGATTGAAGTAAGAGCAAATCACAGAAAAAAAAATATAAATATTAATTTCTATAAATTTTTTGAGTGTTTGTTACTTTTTGTAATAAAAATTTTATTTAATCACCTTATAATTATGCACCAATCGTTTTACATCATTTGAATAGTTTTACAATAATTGATTTGCTATTCAAAATAATTATTTGAATCTTTCGGATTATTAATTAATACAATGTAATAATTTTTAGATTATGATGATGACGATATATATTTGATTTATTTTCAATGTATTTCACTGGCTGTAATTTTCTATTCCTTCTACCATCCCTGCTCGTTTGTTTATATATATATATATATATATATATGTGTGTGTGTGTGTGTGTGTGTGTGTGTGTGTGTGTGTAGTCTTAATATGCTTCTGTATTTATGGGATAAAGTGCTCAATATCAGAGATAGACCGTGTAAAAATACAAAAAAATCATAGAAGTCAAGACTTAGAGACGACAGTCTGTTTCATGCAATCGTCAGGCCATGTATATATATATATTTGGGATTGCATGGAATATTGTTTGTGACTTTAGGTTTCACGGTTTCGTGATTTTTAGACAAACAGTTGTATTTTTTGAAAAGTGCTTCTATTTATACTCTGTTTGTGTTTGCTTATTTGTATGATGGACGGGGGGGATTTTTTTGACGGTTGATGTTTGGGAGCGTTTTGAATATAACAAGTCTGATAGATCTTCGGAAATCAAAGACAGCTGGTGAGATTATATGTATCCAGATATTAAGCAAATGTGATTCATTGTAATAATAGCAAAATTAAACTGAGTTTTAATTTAAGAGAATATCTCATGAGACCAAGTAGTACAAGAAATAATTGAAAATATACAAGACAAACGGTGATACTCGGCGTTGGAGGTTTAATGGTTTGGGGCTACATCAAATTCATTATTACAAGAAAGTTGGTAAAAAATCCATGGACAAGTGAACAACAAAATATATATTACTTTTTCTAAACCTGATGAAATAATATTCAAGTTTACAATTTGTGTTCCTCTATGCAACGTCGAGTTGATGATGTATTTTCTGCCATTGGAAGCCATACGAAATACTTATTAAATTTCTAACGTCCCTTAATATTTATTTTGTACAATTGTTTTTTTTATTTCATCAACAAAATCCGTTAATTCTATGCATCGTCTTAGTCGTATGGTTCATATCGTTTGTATGACTTAGGTTCAATATCACGATGCTCTCTCACATGGCAGTGAGTTAATGTGAATGTGGCAACTTACATTACAATTCTGAATGACCACAGATACAACTCCTGAAAGTATATTGTTGAATTTCTAAACCTTCCCAGTGAAAATTAAAAGTATTTGATGACATGGAAAGGATGCAACTTTAATTAAAACATTGACGATATATATTACGTAGCAAACTATAAAAATTAAATGAATTTGACAGAAACATTTCATTTGTCAATAAACAAAATATTTTATTAATTTCAACTCCCCACCCCCGTAGTTTAGGGTTAATACCTGAAACCGAAGGTTTCATCGATGTTGCACAGGACCAATGCTTGTTAACTAAAATTATCACACGCACATACTAAAATATCGTGTTAGCCAAAAATACAGATTCTGTGATAAATATCCAGAAACAATTTATCATCTTGAATCAGGTTGCAGGATATTGGTACCCACTGAATATAAAACCCGGCATAACAGAGTAGGCTAATATCTGTACTGGAAAACTGCATCTTCTACGGGAAGGAAACTGAAAGAAATTTCATATGAACTCCACCCAGACCCGGTTACGGAGATAGGACCTGTTGCAAATTTATGGGACTACACAATACACAAAAACAGAACACCAAAGCTAACCGCCCAGACTGTGTTATTAGAATATCGCAAAGAAAAAAAAAAATGTCTCCTTATTGATATGGCAGGCCCTACAGACTGCATTGTATCTTTGAAAATAAAGTAAGAAAGGAACTTTTTTGTTCTTTAATCAACTTTCAGAATGATGAACTTCTCCGATTTTTATCTAAAGATGAATCTCTACTGTGGATTTATTCATCCTGTGGTATTACTGTTTCTGTTAGTTGTTTTTCATTCTTGCATTATCTGTGGCCACTTGCAGATTTTCATGTGCCGTTGGGGTCTGTCCAAAATTCTTCCTCTTCCTCTTCCTACTCTTTCCCAAGAGAAAGTTGTAACTGTTGCTACCCCGAAGATGACAACATGTCTCATCTTTTCATTTAATAACAATTATTCCGTGTTCAAAAGGTGTTAAATTTTCGAATCCGTCTCCGGTGGTTGTCAATACTGCACTGCTACAGTTGCAAATTTACCACTTTTTTACTATTATGTTGTACATACATCAGACAGCTTATTCCATTTCTACAATTGAAAAAGGAAGAAAAAACCAATGTCCAAAATGTCTCTAATTTTCTGACACTCTAGTTTATGCATGTCAACAAATAAAAATACACACACACACGCAGGCACACGCACAAAATAAAATATATTGTGTGTGTGTGTGTGTCTGACATATACAAACACACATGCACATATAAACGTTATGTCAGAGAAAATCTGAAAATAATGCATAGAGCTCAACACTGGATGGTGACTGGCAGGTCATGTGTTGATTCTATTGTTGAGTAATTTTCCCTCATGAATATATCACACACACGGGTGAAGAAGAATGTAATAAAAAATTAACATAATTTAAAAAACACACACGCACATATACTGTCACTAATTTTCTATATATTTCCATTTATGTATTCGTAATTATGCATGTGTGTCTGTCTAGTGGGAATGAAAGCATTAGAACTCCCACTAGACAGATACACAAAATTAAAATATACGCATTACCAAACGATGGCCACTAAAACATACAAAAAATCTTCAAACTTATGTCAATATAGAATGGTTTTAATGCACCTGACACGTGATTTGCTGACCAATGAAAACTGACCCAAACAAAATTGAAAATATCAGATTTTTTCTTTTTTCTTTTTTTACTCAGTCTCTGATGAATCCTTAAGTCAAATATGTTAGATTGATATAAATCTTTTTTTATTCATTATTATTTGATCTACATTTAATCTTTTAACTATATATCCAAGTATAGGATTGGTGTATACGGAATAAATTCCAATAACTAAAAATACTATTCTTAAAAGAGTGCTCTGTACAGAGTATAGCAATATAAACTCTTTATTCTACATTCAACACCATCACTTGCTAAGACACCAGAAGTGTTGAAACAAAATGGCTATTTTTGTAGTGATTTTGAAATATATTTATGTTATAATTTTCGAATAAATTATATATATATGTGTGACATTATTTAGCTATGGTAATTGCTTAAGTAATTAACGATAAAAATTAAACAAGAAAATACTGAAAACGGAAGAGAAGATACCCCGAGATTTTATTTTTACTTAAAAAAAAAATGTTTCTTTTCTCAAGAACCCGAGAATTTGCGTAAACAGTGGACTCACAAAAAGGTTATTTGGCAAGCTTTTGACAATTGATTAATGATGTTTGTAAAAGTACTGGTTAAGGAAAACACGATAATCAGAAAGTGTCTAAGATATCATTTGAAGTCGCGAGATTTTAGAAGTTGGCTTGGCGACACGCCATATGTTGATTGTAAGAAATTTTTTGGCATGGGAAGATGTTCCAAAAAATATGTCGTTCAAATGGAAAGATTTTTTTTTTTTTTACTTTCCCAAGAAATCGACGATTGGCGTAAACGATAAATTCACAAAAAGCCATGTGGCGAGCTTTTGACAGTTGATTTATGATAATTGTAAAGAAATCACGAAATAGCCAAAGAGCGTCTGAGATATCATTCGAAATCGCCAGATTTTAAAAGTTGGCTAAACTACGGGGGCCATATATTGTTTGCAAGTCGAAGAAAGGTAATTTAATAAACAACAGTGATAATTTATATATTCAGAAATCCTGAAATAAACATGGATGTCAAAGAGTTAATTAATGAAAACAATCCCTTAGCCACACCCGCACGACCGAGACGCCATTGGTCTAGTGGTAGCAATGGTGATAGGCGGAGGTAAATTTAGTAAAAACGGAGAAATTACTAACGCCTACCGAAAGGATTTGGTATGCGAGGAGGAGGGAGTTTAGTGGGATAGCTATCCTGCAACCTCTCCTCACGGACGAAGGGACCCCCACCAAAAAAAAAAAAGTAATCAATTTTCCTAGCCGGACAACAAAGAGGTCCCTTGTCAGCAATCGGGATTACCCCAGCCTCCGTCTATCCCCGCACCAGTTTGGTCGAAGTTCATTTAAACGAGTGCCCTCGGTTCAACAGTCAGTAGCAGTTCGAGTTGGAGTCAGTTCGCTAGCAGGAACCAGAGAGTTGCCTCGCAGAAGCTGACCGAGAGATTCCACGACATCCTATCTTCGACTTTACCTTCCTACAAAACTGTAAGTTATACTAACGAACGAAGCTAAGCCTGCACCTAAAATCTAAACCAGTTGACTTAGAAAGCCAGAAGTATAAAGTGTCACTCTCCAAGAACTCTCCAAGAATATATATATATATATATATATATATATATATATATATATATATATTCATGAATTATTCATACAAAAAACAAATATAAAGGATAATGATTTAATTGGCGAGAAATCCATCGTCGCGAACAATTCAAATAATATACAAAAACCCCGAACCTGTTTATGAATGAAAAGATCCTTGTTTCTATAAATTTCTGTTGCATGAGTTCTTATTATTTTTACAAACTTTCGCCTGTTCCTACAGACATCCTCAGGTATGGAATAGATTTTGTTCTTGTTTTTACTCTCAGTAATAAGAGGACAACTAAAATATATGTATTGTTGTAATCCGAAAAATGCTATTAGAAATGAGTTAATGTTTTTGGGGCGTGCTGTCGCAACGCTGAGTTTGAATTTAAATTTTACAATTGTGCGTTCTTGTGCTCTAAGAATTCACTTATCACCATATTTGTATAAGAAATCATTTTTGATTTGCTTTGTAACGTGAAGGATTTCAAGCTTGTATGAAGATATAAGAACCTATTGATCTCTACGTATTCCTATATCAACGGAAGGGATTTCTTGAACTGTTTATATAAAATAGTTCAATCGACTTTTTTAATATTTTAATATTTGGAAATCATCTTCGAATACGTTTTCACAACATCGCCCACGTGACGACGACGTGATCATATTTAAACGGAACGCTGATCTTATATAAAAATTTCAGTTATCTGTTTGGATTAGTTGTGCTCTTATGTCCATCGTCTTTTGTGTTAAACTTTTATATGTTCTAATGTTAATTATGTTTAAATGAAAATGTCCATGAAGATAGTCTTAAATAGACCGAAACGTCCGACGTTGACTTTATATTAACATTAATACAGCATAATTGCATATTAAGATTTTTGTTTGTTTTTTCTGTATTTTTCTTCATACTGTCGGATCAATATCCATATATTTGCTTACATATATATATATATATATATATATTATTGCAGAATCATTTTCAAACTTATTCAAGATGATCTTCACCCTCTCTAATCTTCTAACTTTATGTCCTGGAGTAACAAGTTGCATCACAGGTTTCACGTACGACTTTATTATCAAATCTTTTTTCACTGCTCTTCAGGACTGTCATAGCTGAAACTTCTCTCTCACGTGCCAAACGTCTTATGGATTGCATTGGATCTTTTCTCATTGATCTCTTGGAAATGATGATCCTTCTTCCTGTTGTGACCACCTGATCCAGTTTTGTCCTCTATTGATCCCTCATTTTTATATTTATTCACCGTTCTCTTGATGGTTCTTGAATGGACTTTGAAAATGGAAGACAGAGTATGAATGTCGGTGCCATTACTGAAGGCCTGGATGATTTTTATCTCTCAACATTGCTCAGTTGAGAAGACAGTAGTGCTCACACAAAACTATTCACGTGATAAACAGGTGACAGTATCAGGATACTGAATGCGATCCTAACTGGAAAGTCAAGACGACCTTCTAAAAATTCTACTGATTTCCAAATTCTACAACGAATTAACAACAATAATATGTGTTGATATTTTGATCCAATCATCTATTAAACGCGAAACTCATATTCATAAGACTTCTTTTCGTTACCAGCATGCTGACTAAGACTCACTCCGTGATTTTCATCGAGACGCCCCTTGAACTGACATCTTTAACCTTTCAGTTGCGCCACTGGGTTTTTTTCTAGAGTTAAAGCCGGTATGGATGCTTTCATTCCTTCTCGGAAATACCAGATGAAACGCCAATCCTCTCTATGGTTCACACCAGCATGCTCGCCCGCTATAGCCCACAGAACACATCGTGAAAGTTCCCGTCACAACGGGCTCCTATTCGTTACTACTCGCAATAAATATAAGCAGGTACTCGAAGGAACCAAGTTCTTTTTTAGCACAATTGTAAAATTTAAATTCAAACTCAGCGTTGCGACAGCACGCCCCAAAAACATTAACTCATTTCTAATAGCATTTTTCGGATTACAACAATACATATATTTTAGTTGTCCTCTTATTACTGAGAGTAAAAACAAGAACAAAATCTATTCCATACCTGAGGATGTCTGTAGGAACAGGCGAAAGTTTGTAAAAATAATAAGAACTCATGCAACAGAAATTTATAGAAACAAGGATCTTTTCATTCATAAACAGGTTCGGGGTTTTTGTATATTATTTGAATTGTTCGCGACGATGGATTTCTCGCCAATTAAATCATTAACCTTTATATTTGTTTTTTGTATGAATAATTCATGAATATATATATATATATATATATATATATATATATATATATATATATTCTTGGAGAGTTCTTGGAGAGTGACACTTTATACTTCTGGCTTTCTAAGTCAACTGGTTTAGATTTTAGGTGCAGGCTTAGCTTCGTTCGTTAGTATAACTTACAGTTTTGTAGGAAGGTAAAGTCGAAGATAGGATGTCGTGGAATCTCTCGGTCAGCTTCTGCGAGGCAACTTTCTGGTTCCTGTTAATTGAACTGACTCCAACTCGAACTGCTACTGACTGTTGAACCGAGGGCACTCGTTTTAAATGAACTTCGACCAAACTGGTGCGGGATAGACGGAGGCTGGGGTAATCCTGATTGCTGACAAGGGACCTCTTTGTTGTCCGGCTAGGAAAAATTGATTACTTTTTTTTTTTTTTTGGGGTCCTTTCGTCCGTGAGGTGAGAGGTTGCAGGATAGCTATCCCACTAAACTCCCTCCTCCTCGCATACCAAATCCTTTCGGTAGGCGTTAGTAATTTCTCCGTCTTTCTTACCAATTTACCTCCGCCTATCACCATTGCTACCACTAGACCAATGGCGTCTCGGTCGTGCGGGTGTGGCTAAGCTTGCTTCATTAATTAACTCTTTGACATCCATGTTTATTTCAGGATTTCTGAATTCCCAAATTATCACTGTTGTTTATTAAATTACCTTTCTTCGACTTGCAAACAATATATGGCCCCCGTAGTTTAGCCAACTTTTAAAATCTGGCGATTTCGAATGATATCTCAGACGCTCTTTGGCTATTTCGTGATTTCTTTACAATTATCATAAATCAACTGTCAAAAGCTCGCCACATGGCTTTTTGTGAATTTATCGTTTACGCCAATCGTCGATTTCTTGGGAAAAAGTAAAAAAAAAAATCTTTCCATTTGAACGACATATTTTTTAACATCTTCCCATGCCAAAAAATTTCTTACAATCAACATATGGCGTGTCGCCAAGCCAACTTCTAAAATCTCGCGACTTCAAATGATATCTTAGACAAAGGTAGGGATTATCGTGTTTTCCTTAACCAGTACTTTTACAAACATCATTAATCAATTGTCAAAAGCTTGCCAAATAACCTTTTTGTGAGTCCACTGTTTACGCAAATTCTCGGGTTCTTGAGAAAATGAAACATTTTTTTTTTAAGTAAAATAAAATCTCATCTGTATCTTCTTTCCGTTTTAAGTATTTTCTTGTTTAATTTTTATCGTTAATTACTTAAGCAATTACCATAGCTAAATAATGTCACACATATATATAATTTATTCGAAAATTATAACATAAATATATTTCAAAATCACTACAAAAATAGCCATTTTGTTTCAACACTTCTGGTGTCTTAGCAAGTGATGGTGTTGAATGTAGAATAAAGAGTTTATATTGCTATACTCTGTACAGAGCACTCTTTTAAGAATAGTATTTTTAGTTATTGGAATTTATTCCGTATACACCAATCCTATACTTGGATATATGAGTTAAAGATTAAATGTAGATCAAATAATAATGAAGAAAAAGACGTATATCAATCTAACATATTTGACTTAAGGATTCATCAGAGACTGAGTAAAAACAGACAAAAAGACAAAAACTCTGATATTTTCAATTTTGTTTGGGTCAGTTTTCATTGGTCAGTCACGTGTCAGGTGCATTAAAACCATTCTATATTGACATAAGTTTGAAGATTTTTGTATGTTTTAGTGGCCATCGTTTGGTAATGCGTATTTTTAATTGTGTATGTGTATCTGTCTAGTGGGAGTTCTAATGCTTTCACTCCCACTAGACAGACACACATGCACAATTACGAATACATAAATGGAAATAGCAGAAAATTAGTGACAGTATATGTGCGTGTGTGTTTCTTTAAATTCTGTTAATTTTTTATTACATTCTTCTTCACCCGTGTGTGATATATTCATGAGGGAAAATTACTCAACAATAGAATCAACACATGACCTGCCAGTCACCATCCAGTGTTGAGCTCTATGCCCCCCTTTCTCTTTCTCTCTCTCTCTCGCGTATATGTGCATGTGTGTTTGTGTGTCAGACACACACACACACACAGATATACGACTTTGTGCGTGTGCCTGCGTGTGTGTGTGTATTTTATTTGTTGACATGCATAAACTAGAGTGTCAGAAAATTAGAGACATTTTGGACATTGGTTTTTTTCTTCCTACCTCAATTGTAGAAATGGAATAAGCTGTCTGATGTATGTACAACATAATAGTAAAAAAGTGGTAGTGCAACTGTAGCAGTGCAGTATTGACAACCACCGGAGACGGATAAAATTTAACACCTTTTGAACACGGAATAATTGTTATTAAATGAAAAGATGAGACATGTTGTCATCTTCGGGGTAGCAACAGTTACAACTTTCTCTTGGGAAAGAGTAGGAAGAGGAAGAGGAAGAATTTTGGACAGACCCCAACGGCACATGAAAATCTGCAAGTGGCCACAGATAATGCAAGAATGAAAAACAACTAACAGAAACAGTAACCACCACAGGATGAATAAATCCACAGTAGAGATTCATCTTTAGATTTTGGTCGGAGAAGTTCATCATTCTGAAAGTTGATTATTTTCTTAGCAGTTCCTTTCTTACTTTATTTTCAAAGATACAATGCAGTCTGTAGGGCCTGCCATATCAATAAGGAGACAGTTTTTTTTCTTTGCGATCTCTAATAACACAGTCTGGGCGGTTAGCTTTGGTGTTCTGTTTTTGTGTATTGTGTAGTCCCATAAATTTGCAACAGGTCCTATCTCCGTAACCGGGTCTGGGTGGAGTTCATACCAATTTCTTTCAGTTTCCTTCCCGTAGAAGATGCAGTTTTCCAGTGTAGATATTAGCCTACTCTGTTATGCCGGGTTTTATATTCAGTGGGTACCAATATCCTGCAACCTGATTCAAGATGATAAATTGTTTCTGGATATTTATCACAGAATCTGTATTTTTGGCTAACACGATATTTTAGTATGTGCGTGTGATAATTTTAGTTAACAAGCATTGGTCCTGTGCAACATCGATGAAACCTTCGGTTTCAGGTATTAACCCTAAACTACGGGGTGGGGAGTTGAAATTAATAAAATATTTTGTTTATTGACAACTGAAATGTTTCTGTCAAATTCATTTAATTTTTATAGATACTTCATACATATCGTCAATGTTTTAATGGCAAATTGCAACCTTTCCCCGTCATCAAATACTTTTAATTTTCACTGGGAAGGTTTAGAGATTCAACAATATACTTTCAGGAGTTGTATTTGTGATCATAATTGTAATGTAAGTTGCCACATTCACATTAACTCACTGCCATGTGAGAGAGCATCGTGATATTGAACCTAAGTCATACAAACGATATGAACCATACGACTAAGACGATGCATAGAATTAACGGATTTTGTTGATGAAATAAAAAAAACAATTGTACAAAATAAATATTAAGGGACGTTAGAAATCATAAGCAGTATTTCGTATGGCTTCCAGTGGCAGAAAATACAACATCAACTCGACGTTGCATAGAGGAACACAACTTGTACTTGAATATTGTTTCATCAGGTTTAGCAAAGTAATATATATTTCGTTGTTCACTTGTCCATGGATTTTTTACCAACTTTCTTGTAATAATGAATTTGATGTAGCCCCAAATCATTAAACCTCCAACGCCGAGTTTTTCTTGTATATTTTCAATTATTTCTTGTACTACTTGATCTCGTGAGATATTCTCTTAAATTAAAATTCAAAAAGGTCCCAAATATCAACAGTCAAAAAAAAAAAAAAAAACACGCACACACACACACACACACTCACACACACATATGTTTAACGTTGTTATTTATAGATACAAAACGCTTAAAAATGCTCTGTTTAAAATAAACAGTCCATTAAAATAACATTTACAAACCTGAATGTCCGAGAAATTTTTTCAAAAAAATAACGTTTGTTTGACAAATCATAAACATAAAAAAAAAAAAAATGTATTTAATAAATAATATATATATTAATATACATGGCACACGATATATATATATACTATATAAAAAAACTTGACGATGCAGGGCTATTTAGATGGAATATCTCTGAATTGAGCCAGTAAAAATACATTGAGAATATATCAAATTTACATCATCATCTAATCACAAAAACACACATTATATATATATATATATATATATATATATATATATATATATACGAGCAGGGATGGTGACTAATTATAAAATCAGCCAGTTAAATTAAATTTAAATTTGAGCAATTTGTTTCATATTTTGTATATTATTACATTGTATTAATAATCCGAAAGATTCAAATAATTATTTTGAATAGCAAATCAATTATTGTAAAACTATTCAAAAACCCGTAAAACGATTGGTGCATAATTATAAGGTGATTAAATAAAATTTTTATTACAAAAGTAACAAACACTAAAAATTTATAGAAATTAATATTTAGTTTCTTTTCTGTGATTTGCTCTTACTTCAATCACTTTATTTTCCATGAAATAGATTAACTTCTGAATGTCGTTTTGGTTAATTAAATCCCAGGCTTTCAAAATTTCACTTTTGAGTCCTTCCTTCTTATTAAATTGATGCCCATTCTTGTATACTTGTCTAATCAATATCCCCCAATGGTTCTCGATAGAATTGTGATTGGGTGATCTGGCAGGCCAATCTATAACATTGATTCAGCTAGATTGAAACCACTCCATAGTGTACTTGGCTTTATGAACAGGAGCGATGTCTTGCTGAAACACCCAATTTCGACCACCAATTTTTTCCATAGGAGAAGCGAGCAATAGACAACAAATTCTGATCACCCAAAGTATCAAGTATTGTGTCAATGAAAACAATTGGAGTTTTGCCTTTGAATCGGAATGCCATCCAAATCATAACACCCCTTCCTCCTTGCACACGCTTGGAAAAAACCAACTTCTCTTGACTAAGCTCATACCAATAAGATAACCCATCCGGACCGTCCAAATTTTTTTTTTTTTTCATTAGAAAATGCCACATCCATGTCACTTAATTTCTTGCTTCTTCCGGCTCTTTTCCTGGCTCCATATTCTTCTGTGTTTTGATAAAAAGTTGTCAATAACTGTTTTTAAACATTTAATCCTAACAGCAATTTCTCTACTACTAAAATTTTCATTTTTGAGTGCGATTATTTGACCTTTCAAATTCCCTTAATGTTATATACCCAAATGCATAGATTATATCAATTTTGTAATACGCAAATGCTGTTGAGTTGTTAATAATAATTTATAAAATTTTAAGCGATTGTTGATTTAAATTATTTTAACTTGCAGTGTTCTTTTTTTCATATGTACCAATCTTTTTTCAAGTTTTTGAACAGTTTTGAAATAACTAATTTTCTACTCATAACAATTATTTGAAACATTTGGATTATTAATACTATATAATAGTATACCAAATTCTAAAGAATTATCTTAGTTACTAAATTCGAATATAAAATTCAGCTGGCCTTATAATTATTGATGTGTGTGTGTGTGTGTGTGTATATATATATATATATATATATATATATATATATATATATATATATATATATATATAGGAATAATTAAAATATGCGTTGCACATGCACACATATATATAAACATATTCACATGCGCATACAGACATATATACATACACAGATACGTATATATATAAATTACATCATGCATAACACACTCTAAAGTAAGATGAATACATAGCAAAATTAAAAATGTTTAGTGAAATAAGAAAAAAACCTTTTTAAATTCCCTCCTCCCACCACACACAAATAAACAAACACAAAAACACATTTAGAACATAAATAGATATACTTTTTAAAAAAATAAAATAATTTGTCTAAAATTCGCGAAACCATGAAACATAAAATCACAACTTCATGCAAACGTATATATATATATATATATATATATATATATATATATATATATATATATAAATTAATTGATTTAAAATATGTTTTTTCCGTGTGTGTTCTAACCATGTTTCAAAAATGGAAGCTAAAAGCCTCGAATTTAATTTTGTAATTAAATTAAAGACATTAGTTCCATTTCATCCTCAAGTAATTTTATAATATTAATGCTCTGTAAATTTAGATTGAGCATTATTTTGTAAAATAAAAATATCTATAAGAACACCGGATTATATGTCTTTACTGTTCTTTCTTTTTTAAACTGATATATATATATATATATATATATATATATATATATATATATATATATATATTATGTATGATTAGTGGGGGAAATTTACTGAAGACGACCATCTTTTGAAAAAACAAAACAATTTCTCTAAAGATCACATTTATTGTCATTTTATTGAAGTCGATCATTTCTTCTTTTAAAATGTGTTGTGAATTCCGTGAATGGAATCCTGCACAAATAAATAAACAACGGTGTAATTGAGATAGAAAAATAAGTGTATTAAACGTATGAATACAGACTTGAAATGAAGATTAGTAGTCCAGGAATGCGGGTTAGCAGAAAGTATATGTACAAGTCTCTGTAAGTTTTTCCGTAAAAATCTCTCTCTCTCTGGACTCTTGTATAACTCTCTGGGAACACCCTGTGTGTCTGTCTCCGTATCTTTAACCTGTCTCAACGTTTTCCATGTATCTCAACCAGGTATTCTCTTGTCAGTATAAGTATACTTTTTGACGAAAATCTTACATAAAAAGGAGAGCCCCACATATTTAAAATGGAGATTTGTTTGTTTTGGTGATCTTAAAACGATAAAAATGGATGAAATATGGTAAAAAACGTTACTCGCATTTGCAAACAATTTATAAACTCCTATCTTAAATTTTTAAGTGATAAAACACTTACAGTTAAAAGAATATTAAAAAGGGTATAAACGAAGAAAAGCTAATAAAATGATAAAAGGAAGAACACCAAGTGTTATACCATAATACCTATTCTATTGTAATGGACTCTCCCACAGATAATAAGTAGTAGTAGCAGTGGCCAGTTTGGCTCAGGGGTGTTGAGCGAGTCAGTCGATATCGGACATTGAAGTACCAACCATCACAACTAGATTGCTGCGTCATTAACTGTTATTTCCAAGTTCCTAACCTTTGTTTTTTTTGTACGTCGAACCTAATTTAGGACGACTTATTGAAATAGGTATTCCACTGTGAAAAAATTACAACACCAAGTTAAGAAAGCTTTAAAACAAAATGCAGCCAGTTCACACTTATGATATTGACTGCAACTTACAGTACACTGCCACGTTCATGTGCACGCAAGTGGCTCTTTAACCCTGCTGCACTTTTACAAGCCTTTTTACATAAATAACAAATGTTATAGTGTAATGAGAGTTCTGAAGGTTATTTTGTCTTGATGAAATCTATTAGTGTACATCTTTAGTCCAGCTGATGATTTGAAGATTGTGTCACAAAACTAACATCGGGCACCAGTTGGTCCGGGAGGAAGGTGATGGTATCTCATGTGAATGGTTAAGCCAGCTTTGGACAAGCAAATTCTGCTGCAAAAAGGACATTTATGCTAGGAATCTAGAGGCAACAGATTAGCATCACCTTTCGTTAAGGACCGTTTCACTTTTGCATGCTCAACCCTTTTTCTCTTCAAAACACCACCATAAAGAAGTTTCCACCAATTAAACATATCACCGGTCTCCTTCTCCCAAGTGTTGATAATTATAACAAGATTTTCAAGGTTGTTTTTAATGACATCTTTGAAACGCTTTTTTGGTTTGTGTGGTGGACATTTACATATTGTCAATTCACCATAGAGCAACTAATTTTGGAGGCGATCATCCTCCATCTTTATGATGTAACCAGCCAGAACATTTTGGTTACGTGTTAGCATCTTTTCAGTACTAAACGTATTTGCCCTTTCTAAAATTGTTGTGTCCGACATAAAAGCTTGCCACTTAATACCTAGAATCCTCCGAAGGCACTTTTGATGAAAGCGTTACAAAGTTTGGGTGTGTCGTTGGTAGAGCAAGTAAAATGCACGTTTCATATACACTTAACTTAGTTTTGACTGAAATACATCTATCTGACCATACATGAGATTCTAACAATCCAAAGGCTTTACTTGCTTTTTGTACACGGGACAGGAATATCTCCCTTCTTTAAATCATTATCAACTGTAAAAGGTTCCGATAAAATGCTGTTGAAATTTAAACTACCCTTCATGTTCCAATGTAAATCACGAAACATTCTAAGAAAGCCAGAAGGACATCCTAATTTGCCAAGAATGGTCCAAAGAGCCCCCCTATTCACAGTGTCGAATGCCCTGGTAAGATCAACAAGAACACGATAGAGAGGAATCTGATGTTCTATGCATTTTTTCCGCAACTGACATATTGAGAAAATCATATCCATGCTGCCATGACCTAATCGGAGACCAATTTGACTTTCAGAAATTATCAAGAGACAAATGTACTTTAGAAGACGGTTCAACCACAACTTTACAAATACTTCACCAACAGCTTCTAGCAAGCTGGTCCCTCTATAATTACTACATAGATATTTACAGCCCTACCTTTTGTAAAGAGATATAATGATTGCGTCAATCCAGACTTGATGAACAGGTCTACCCAACCACACATCTTCAATAAGTTTATGAATAACTCCATGAAGGTGAGCACTCCCACAACGCAATACTTTTACGGGTATAGCGTCCAGACCAGGTGCCTTTCCAGTATTAATTTGTTATAAAGCTTTTTGAACTTCATTCAAAGATAGGAGGTCTAACAACTCTTGAATAAATTCATTCTGCGGGAGACTGTTAATAACAGTGTCTCTTTCAGGCTCTGTCCTGGTCGTCTAAATATCCAACACTCGCGGCTGATCGATGAGATGATCGCTTTGATCCGTTGTGATTATAAAACTAGCAAAGATCGAATCGTCGTCGGGAATCCTCGTATTGGGTTGGCACTAGTGGAATGAAGACGCAAGAAAAAATATCTTGAATTAAAAATAAATGTTTTTATATATGTTCTTTGATGCTTGGTTCATCTTGCTGTTAGAATTTAGCAGTTTCTCATGCGGACAATTACCGACCCAACCGCTTCTTAAGCTAAACGTGACACTTCGACTGGCTTGGTTAAGTTTGACAAAAGGCTGATGTCAGAGGTTCTCTTGAGGCAGGAAATCACGTGAGGTGCTTTCTCGTCTGGCGTCTGAAACAACTGCCTTTCGCCTCTTCGATTACTTGTATTTATTGACATTCACCTAAAACCGGCGTGCCGCATGACGCGGTTGAGGTGGGGGACTCGATGATTCCCCTATCTTTCAACAGGAACCCTTTTGTTGTCGGGCTCTTGGAAATTAATTACATTTCCAAATTGGGAAATCCCCTTTTCCTATAGGTAGCGGTCACGAATATCGATCCACTTCGATAACTTTTTCCTTCTCTTATTGGCATCTCACACCAACACTTTCCAATGGGAAAGTGTTCTCCTACCAGCCCTGTCAGAGTCATTGCACTATAACAACAAGGAAACTTTATTCTCGAGTTTTGGTTACAGATCAAATCTTATCCGTCTTATTTATTTCTATGTTTTCGTAACAAGTACTTCTACGGCCAGGTCATTAATCAATGTCAAGAGATCGCCACATGGCTTCTTGTGATAATATCGCCTTTTCTTGAGTAATTCGTCTGGTTATAGAGAATTACACTTTTTGAAAAGAGAAATCTTCATTCTTTTTCTCGGTCTACCCATCGTTCTATCAATTAACCCTTTCTTTCCATTTTACCAGCGGGAAATAGTGTCACACAGAGTCATCAACAATGGATGGGTTGTAAAACAGGTCAGTAAAATATTCATTCCACCGTTTCATATCTATTGGATTTTTTTAAAATACTATTTCCATCTTTTGATTTCAAAGGCACCAGAAATGAAGATTTGGGACCAAACACTTTTCTTATCAAGTGATGTAATGATTTCGTGTCATTCTGATCAAAAGCCGTTTGAATTTGGACAGAAAGTTTAGACCACCATTGATTCTTCATTTGACGAAGATTACGTTGCAAAACAGATTCTGCATTTGAGATTGCAACAGGGATAACATATCTTTGTCAGATACACTAAGATACCTCTGGTGAGCTTCATTTCGTCATTTTACCAGTTCATTAATTGCTGCATCCCTTTCATCAAACTAGTCTTGATATTTATATATTTCTTCAAATCTATTATTTGGACACTCGTATTATAAACTTTTTCTTTAAATGTACCATCAAATACAGAATTCTCAAACGCATTCTGTAAATATTCACACAAATTTGGATCACATAACTTAGAAACATTTATACGTTTTGGTACAGATACCTCATTTATTCTCATTTTCCGTCGAACGCGTAATTTTAATTTTCCTCTAACGATCATATAATCACTACCACGCTCAGCGCCACGCATTACTTTGACGTTACACACAGCCTGCAGGTCACGTTTACGACAAATAACATAATCAAGAAAGTATCAATATCTGCACATGATTGGTGTTGATCCTACGTATTTTTTTAGACAAATAGTTTCTCCTCCTATGCAAATGACATTGACAAGCCGATGGAAAGATGACTGAACAATGATATATCAAAGTGTTTTTCTTTAACAGAAGTGCAACTGTATCAAAACGGGACGTAAATAAATGGGCTTACAACGCCTGGGCACCATTCCATGTATAACAACGCCCCGGAGTAATTGGACCTGGGAGTATGTAAAGCAAAATAGTGTCGGCAGAGACGTCATCTGAGAAATGTCTTTGAAAAACATTCTTCACCATCATCCAACAACTGCATGAAGATGCCACCTGTCAAGTCATCCATGACGGGAAGCTGACGGAATCATTCTTAGTGCAAACTGTCGCCGACGATCTTCCTGCTATGGATAATGATTTATACGCAGGCAGGAGAACTGGTTTAATGCCGACGCAAAAGATGACAGGAGAAGCTGAGTCTTGCAGAAGAAGTTCGATTTGGCCTCTGGCAACATCTAAGACGGAGGTGATGAGGGTAAAAACAGACAAGACCCAGTGAATATTATTAAGACATTAAGGAAGATTAAAAGTTTGTCTACCTGGGAAGCGTTGTTGTTGATGGAGCAGGCAGATTAACAACAAATGCCGAATCAACAATGCCATTCAAAGTTTCATCTGCCGCCAATCAGATCAACAATTTCTTTGCACTTGCTTTTTTTGTTAATTTATTCTTTCAAACCTTCTATCATTTTTTTTTAACTTCAGACATATAACAACCGATGTCTCAGGAACATATAATTTTCCAACGACCAACTGTAACAGGACCAGACACTTTTAGAAAAAATTGACATCGAAACAAAATGAGGATGGATCGGCAACACATTTCAAATGCTTCTAGTGTCACCAGGCGGGCATTTGACTGCAAATAAAAAGCGAAAGGGGTTTAAAAACAACTGCATGTTAATGTTTAAAGTGAAATGGCAGCCGACAATATGGACTTCAAAAAGGATTTTTTGGAACCGCGTTTATCTTTTTGCTTTATTTCCCCAAGAAGCATAATATAAACAAAATAGTATAAAATTAGATAAGTGTGAGGTAACAGATATAAAAAAAATTTAATTCATTTGTGAATAAGTCTCGAAAGTTTCATTGAAATCCAACAATTATTTGATTTTTGTAAGAATTTCCAAATATATGTACTTTTCATCTCGAAAATGAGGCTAAAAATTTCCTCTACTAATCTTTGTTTCACCCGCTGAAACATGAAAAACGAAAATTTTAATTAAAATTTTGAACGTTCTAAAAAGTATGAAAAAATAAAATTTAAAAAATCAAAAACAATTTTTCTTTTGGGGCATTTTTCATTTAATTTGAAAGAGAAATCTGTGGAGGTAAATTATGACACACAAAACACACACACAATGTTATATATTTAAAATTAACTTATTTGATTGCCTTGTGCCATCTTGTTGTTTTTTAAATGTATTAAATTTGAAGTTTTATTTTTAATTTTTCCTTATCCTTTCCTTCTGTGTCGTTTATTTTTCTTTCCTTCAAATTTAATTATATTGTTTTACTCGATATAACTTATTTAGCATGTTCTTACCTACTGTTAGTATTTCTAAAAATTGAAGAACAAGAAATTAATTCAATTTTTACCATACTCGTTTTTACTAGGTAATAGTCATCAGAACGTATATTGTCATAACTTAATATGAATTCTTTAGTATTTTATGATTTTTTTAAAAGGTGAAATTATTTGTGTTTTCAGCTTCTTCGTTTTACCTCTTTAGTGATTTCTGAAAGAACTTGTCACGATTCTGTAAATTAAGATTACTTGAAACGAGTCGTTAATTTTAGGTCATCATATTTATTTTAAATGTTTGTTGCTTTGCTTACAAAACGAATTCAAAAGATGTTTACTTATTATTATTTTTTGTTTACTAGTATATTTTTTGTTTTATTGTTGCATAATTTAAACAAATTCACGCATACACAGAGTGTTAATCGGGTGGAATTCTCTAATTTATAATCTTTGTGTTTTTATATTAATATTCACAGCAATCATTCAGACAGTCAAACAGACAGACAGAAAGATTAGATATCTGATAGATAGATAAATAAAGATAGATTGTAAATAGATATAGTAGAAAACAATTCAGGAATGTTTATTTTCATAAATACATATTTAAAAAAAAACATATTAACAAATATAATATAGATGATATTTCTATTGGAAGAAACAAGCAAACCTGTTTAATGCTTTAAAAATAACAAAAAAAATGATTGAGAGATAATTGAATGACAAAAATTTCATGTAACTCGATTCGTCCTTCGATTTTCTTCAGACAAAATTTTTTTTTTGATTTTTATTGTATATATTTTTTTTACAAATTGAATTTTAAAATGATATTATCTGAATTTTTGTCCCAGGTAAACGAAATTAAACACATCATGGGAACCATTTTTATTTCTCAAAATTTGCACTAAGATATACAAAATGAAAATTTTATATAAACGATTTTTAAATGAAAAACCTTATTTGATAAGTCTTTTAATTTTAAACACGCTGTGAATGTCTTGCGTAACATTCTCCAGCAAATCAGTGATTCATTCTTGTAAAAATCAAAATACATTGCTTTCATACAGCCCCAAAAAAAATTTTCAATTGAATGGATGGCCATTTTAATAACATTGTAAAACTGGCATGCCCAATTTTAATACAATTGATTTTCTGCACAAAGAATTTTTAGTTTTTTTTTTGCAAAATTTGAGATCATTTGAGAGTGAATTCGCTGTGTCATTAGGCTACAAAAGGATGTCAATTTGGAAGGGACACACTGTATATTTGTATGAGGAGGAAACGAAAATATAAACAAATGTCGTTTATATTTATTCTTGGTGGCCATAATCTTAACAAGATAAGATATGCAGATGACACAGTGTTGATAGCAGACAAAGAAAGGAAACTACATGAATTCCTACAGAAGGTAGTTTGGAAAACGAGAAGAAAGGACTACGCATTAACTATATGAAGACAGAACGTATGGTTGTCAGCAAAATGAACAGTCCAAGATGCGAATTACGAATTGAAGACATCAAAGTTTAAATATCTAGGAAGTATTTTAATTGAGGACGGAAAATTCTATAACGACCTTATCTCTATGCCTGTAAAATCTGCCCTTCCTGGATGACCACATAATTCGCATATCACAATCCAAACTTTACCGGCCATACAGCGTAAAGAAATGGATCACCTGATGCCTAGATGATCATGCAAAATCATAAGTCACGTTTATACCACACTAGCAGTAGAGCCCGGCGTTGCCCGGGGATATAACAGTAAGAGATAGATCAAGTATCCACCATCATAAAGACTGAAAAATAAAATTGACAAAGATTATTGTTTAAGGTTGACGGACACGCATGTCTTAATTAGTTTTTTTTTTTTTTTTTTTTTTTTAACGAATTGGTCAAACCCAAACTCAACTAAAAACATTGTTTTCAATCGTTATGAGTCTACCGATTGAATAGAATTTTATTATAAACAATTGTCTTGTAAATGGAATTTTTAAAGCATTCTGAATGTAAAAATAAAGAAAAAAGTGTGCAAGACAATAAGAAACACTACATGCCAAAAAAAAAAGTGAAGTTTTGTTGAAATCGGTTGAAAAATGTAGGTAGCCTTTCTGTAATCTTTTAGTTTTACAATTTATGATTTTTACTTATTGAATACAGTAAAAAAATTGCATATTTTGCTTGTGGTGATTCATAATTAGAATTCTGATTTGAATATATTTTCCACTCGTTTCTAATACAAAAAATATTAACTTTATTTGGGTTTATTAATTATGATCTAACAAATCTTATTCATTTAGTAGCCTTTCTGTAATAATAATCTTTTTACAATTTATGATTTTTTTCTTTTATTGAATACAGTAAAAAATTTGGACACCATGTGTTTTATTTAAAGTAGTTTCCCGTTCCGGTTATTATTTTTTTTAGTTAGGACTTGTGTATGTTTAAATTTCATTATCTTTCCCTAAAGATAAAGAATTTATCCGATGTTTGTATTCGTACAATCAGTAGAGATCGTTAGATTATTGTTTAAGGTTGACGGACATGCATGTCTTAATTAGTTTTTTTTTTTTTTTATTTTTTACGAATTGGTCAAACCCAAACTCAAACAAAAACATTGTTTTCAATCGTTATGAGTCTACTGATTGAATAGAATTTTATTATAAATAATTGTCTTGTAAATGGAATTTTTAAAGCATTCTGAATGTTAAAAATAAAGAAAAAAGTGTGCAAGAGAATAAGAAACACTACCTGCCAAAAAAAAAAAAAAGTGAAGTTTTTCGGCTGAAAAATATAGGAAATCCACTCCCATAAATTTTAAAGTAACCCACACACACAAACAACCCGATGTGAGTTGTCCCCCTTCCATTTTCACGATGTCTCTTAATCGTGTTTTCAAATTGATTTTATGCAAAAACAATTACATTTTTCCCATTTTTGGCGCTGTTAGAACCACCACAAGGTAATTTTATGTAGTCCTGTGAAGTTTTGTTGAAATCGGTTGAAAAATGTAGGAAATCCGATCTAATATATAAACGTTACAGACACACACACACACACACACACACACACACACACACACACACACACACAATCTGCGTTTTATAATAAGTAAGATAAGATAACAATGAATGAGCTTTTTTTTCAAGTTTCTTTCTACTCTCCCGAGTGCTCATTGGAATAACGAAAAATGCTTCCTAGAAATTAAAGAGAAAGTTAAGACATTGCTAAATTTCGTTAGAAACAAAGAAAAGAGTGATCGTGTATGGAAGTAAATGTGGGACAATATTTTTAAAGATGAAGAAGAAACTCTAAGTGAAAGTGATGTGGTTCTTCAGACGAGTGCCGAGAATGCCATGGACAGAACACGTGAACAATGAAGAAGTTCTAAAGAAAATCGAAATCAACAAAACATTCACATTTAAAATCAGAAAGTGTCAGTTGAAATTTCTTAGACTCATAATGAGGAAGGACGGCTTGGAAAATTAAATACTCATAGAACGTATTGAGAAAGGAGATGTAAAGGCAACTTAGCTAAATAAAATGTGCAAATAGATGACATAGCAGAGACGAAGAAGAAATGGTAGAGTCTCAAAAGTCACGTCCTTGTTATGACGATAAACTACGTCCAACAGCAAGGCCTCTGATAATACGTTTTTGAAAGAATAATGTTGCCAGCTGTGCGTTTTTGAAAAAACTATATTACCAGCTATAGGTTTTTGAAAAAAAAAATATTACCAGCTATAGGTTTTTGAAAAAAAAAATATTACCAGCTATAGGTTTTTTAAAAAATAATATTACCAGCTATTCGTTTTTGAAAAAACTATATTACCAGCTATACGTTTTTTTAAAAAATAATATTACCAGCTATACATTTTTGAAGAAAAGATAATTAACAGAAATAGATTTTTGACAAAACAAAAATATTACCAGGAAAAAAAATTATCGTCATTAAATGACCCATTGACGTTGATATGCCGGAAAACAAAAACAAGAAGAAAAAACTAAACAACAACTGCAATAAGACAGAATGTATGGTTATCAGCCCAACATGCGAATTGCAAATTGGAGATACCAAAATTAACAAGTGAAAAAATTAACGTATCTAAGAACTGTTTTAACAGAAGACGGAAAATGCGACACCGAAATCCGATAACGCTGTCAGATAGTGAAAGATGCCTTCTAAAAGTTAAACTAAGTCGTAAGAACAAGAAAATTTGATTAGAAACAAAGAAAAAAGTACCGAACTGTTATGTAATATCGATCCTCTTATATGGCATTGGATGATGGACCATCTCATAACTGATGAAGAAGATATCTGAGATAACAGAAATATGGCTCTACAGAAGGATACTGAGAATGTCATAGACTGAATACGTGAGCAACGACGAAATTTTAGAGAAAATAGAAACAAAATGTATACTTATTTTTAGCATCTTAAAGAGAGAGTTGAAATTTCTATGGCACATAGGGCTTAGAAAACTTGACAATCCCACGACATATTGAAGACATGTGGGACAAAGTAAAATAGCGCATACCCCCACCCAAGCTAACGATTTTGTGTAAATGGTTGGCAAAAGTGTATGACTAAGTCAACTTGCCAGTAAGTCTTCATATCGCTTTTCTGTTCGATATATTCTAATATGTATTCGATTCGATGCATCAAACAATTTCTTGTCTAATTCTAGTTTTTGTAAATATGCTGATAAGCAATATACACATGTCCTTTTTATTAACCTATCGATGTAAGTATCATTACATTGTAGATATAGTAATGCTATATTTGGATCGTAAAATAGATTTATTCCCAGTATCTATTCCAATATCTTCATCCATAACTTTTGATTTGAATCAAACTCGTGTTTACTTCAGTTTTCAAGAGAGACAACAGAAAATGCAATAAAAGTAATAGCAAAAGATGTCTTTCAGAAACTAAGCAATGTATTAAGATATATGAAAATGTTGTTAGAAACAAAGAAAAGTCTTCTGAACTGCTATGTGATATCTCCTATATGACCATATATACTGAACAATTTCCTCACAGATGGAGAAAAGAATTGAAGCGACAGAAATGTGGTTTTATAGACGGATACTGTGAAAACAGGCTTTGGACATGTGAGCGACGAGAAAATTTTAAGCAAGAGGAGAACAAATAAAATTAATAAAAAAGAAGCTGTTGAAATTTCTGTGACGCATAACGAGGAAAGACGGTTTGGAGAATTTAACACCCATAGGACATTGAAAGCAAGAAGAGGAGAGGGAAACAGCTATACCTACATAATGTATCTGTGTGAATAGAGGGCAAAACGGGAACAAAGACGGATTGTAAAATTCAAACGTTGCTTAAAGCTACAAGGGACAAGAGATTGTGGAGAACTATCATCACTCGCATCATTAAAAAAACATGGTACATAAAATAAAGAAAGATGTCGTACCTTTTTCAGATGTTTACAGAACGTCTCCTTTTATACCAATAATCTATGGTACAGTTTGATCTTTCCGAATTATCATGATCTGTATCATCTTCAAAGTATTATGGTTTATTGATTTTCCTTTGATATCTTCTTATAGTTTTCTTTTCATTTAAATCTGATGTTTCAATTTGTTATTCATGATCAGGAGTAACCATTTTATTTTTTTCCTGGCAGAGGTAATTGGTTCCTTAAATAATCAAAGAGGTTAAAATCAAAGAAAAATATTGTTTGTCCTGTCCTGGTATCTAGACTCCAGACACTTTCCCACCGTCGTAACGTAGATTCCTTAAGCCTTTTCTATAAATACTTTCATAGTAATTGTTCTGATTAATTTTCGTCTATGGTACATAGATTTTATGAATTTAAGCGCAGTACTGGATTGGTAGCAAGGTCTCTTCATTTTTACAGTTAAAATGGCTACCGTAAGTTCTATGCGAACAGTTTTTTCTATCGCACCTCTCACTTGTGGAACTCTCTTCCAGCTTCTTGCTTCCCAGTCAACTTTGATCTTCGAAAATTTAAATGCAATGTCAATCGTTATCTATAGTCTTATTAATTCTTGTTCTTTTCTTATCCTCTCTCTATAATAGTGTTTTGTTTTTTTTCTAATATTCTCTAACAGTCAGTAACCCATTGTATATTAATTGCTTTATTGTCTTGCTTGGCGGTCAAATAATTAAAAACAAAAAACATATTCAAAGTTCAGTTGCAATTCATGAGAAAATACACACCTCGTTTCTATTTTCTTCTTTATTTGGGAAGAAAATGAGAGAAGCTTGACTTTACACACATCATATCCAACAAAAGTTCATTCCCTAGGTCTAATTTCTTTTTAGGTTCTATGCAAACAAACATATCAAACCAAAATTTTGCATTTTGTTTATATCCAGGATAAAAGGATTTTTCTTGAATTAAAACATCTATTTTTTTTATATACACTGAAGTCTTGAGGAGTTAGATAGCTTCTTAGATAATTTGACATGTATTAATAGTTATCTTTTCGTATGAAAATGATCTTTTCACAAAATGTTAGATCTTTTGGGGTCAACCATTTCCAAAGGAGTATTTTGTTCTCGGTTTAAAACATTGCACATTAAAGTTCTGTCTATTTCCATTGCTTAGATAAGTTGACATGGATTAATAGACATCTTGCTATATCAAAAAAAAAAAAAAATGGCCTCCATAATTTTTTCATTTTGGTGTGGTCAATAAGGCGTAGAGGATTCTTGTTTTATTTTATTTCTTATCAAAATCAATTATTCAGTTAATGAATTTTCTTCCATTATCTATTGAATTGAATCGTCGATGTCAGCAATATTTTTTTTTCTGTAGAGGATAATGTCTGGTTTTTATCTTTCAAAATATCGGCAATGTCGAGCACACAGTAATCATCAAAAATGTTATGGTATATTTTGAGACATTTATGGAAATTTGTTCTATTGGACCAGATAAACCACAGTTGACAAGATCAAGTCATTGATTTGCCTTTTTTGTCAGTTTCTTTTTTATGGAATTTTTTTCTCATAGCACAAAGGTCACAATTAAAACTGATTTTACTCATTATTTCCATACCTTTAATCCCAGTCTCTTATTTTCAAATGTCTTTTATATTACAATGTCCTAAAATATACTCAATCATTCAGACAATATATTGCTTTTGTTTTTAAAACCGTTAAGAACACAGAATTTCACTTTTTTTAATATTAAACATATTATAATGAGGAGCTTTAAGTTTAGATTAATTTTCTTAAAAAATCAATTTAAACACTATTTTCTGTCGCAACTGAGAATATAGTTTGTGTCGTAAATAAGAGATGGACTGCGACATTCCTTTACGACACCATATTCGTTTACGGCCCATTCTCTGGATTACCAGCCATATTCAGGAATACCAGAAGCACATGTGATGTGAGCCCTGCTTGTATTTTGCCGAATAAAGATTGGATTAACTTATCTTCCTAGTCTCAATCTTCATTCTTGACAATTTATTCGGCAAAATATCTTATAACCGCCATGTCGAAGTCTGTATCAAGTTTTGGCTATAAACCAAGAATATTGGATATCGACCCAAATTCGACACACGCCGCCAGAGAATGGCGGCACTGGCGTACTATATTCACCAACTATTTAGACGACTACAAAGACAGAATTCCCAACAAACTACGGGCATTGTTAAACTGTGTAAGTCCTACAGCTTTCGAATTCATTGAATCCTGCGAAGATATCGAATCGGCACTAAATTGGCTGGACTCAATATACATTAAAAAACCGAATGAAGTCTTTGCCCGCCATCTACTGGCCACACGGAAGCAAAGACAAGATAAATCGATTGATGATTTTTTCCCAAGTCTCGAAAAATTAAGGCGAGAATGCAACTTCAAGGACAGAACGGCTAAGCAAGTTGGCGATGAAGCTGTGAGAGATGCTTTCATTTGTGGGATAACATCACCAGCAATCCGACAGAGATTACTGGAAAATAAAAACTTGGATCTGCAGACAGCTCACGAACAAGCACTAACACTGGATTTAGCCCAGAAAAATAATGCGGCTTGCGTTTTTCCCTCCAATTCAGCCATTGCTGTCATTAACAACAGGAGACCACGTAGTGACTCGACAGGCAGTCGTAGTGAAAAAAAAATAATCAAACCACTGTCGCTGCCACATTCAACCAAAGATATAACAATTCTTGTAAGAAGATTTCCACTACAGCTTTGAATAGTAACACCGTTAAGAAAGCTTGTTTTTTTCTGTGGTATGATACCTTACCATAAACGATCCATTTGTCCGGCACGTGACGTAATTTGCCATCGCTGTGATAAGCAGGGACATTACCAGAAAATGTGTAGGTCATCAAATATGACAACTAATGCTATGATTCATTCAGCTTGTATTTCTGTAAACACTACTAACGTACCAGTGGTACTTTCCAATGCTGCTACTTTCGTCATGGTTGAAAATAGAACCTTCAATACTCTAATAGATTCTTGTGCTTCTGAAAATTTTATCAGCAAAAACATGGTGGATTTATTGTCTCTGAGGATTTTTCCCATGTCAAAAAAAGTAAGTATGGCTCAGAAAAGTATTAATAGTCGTTCTAATGGATTTGTAGTAGTCGATTTTAAACTGGGTATTAACGATAAATTATATATTTCCGTTCGTTTGACTATCATGAAGGACCTCTGTTGTGATGTTGTTCTTGGACGGGAATTTCAATCCCGACATCTTAAGGTCACGTTTGAATTTACCGGAACTCGTTGTGAAAGGCACGGGTGCCTGTCTTGTTCTGGAAGCCTCTGATATAGCTGAACCAACTTTGTTCCCAGGGATTTCAGCTAAATGCAAACCGATTGCTACTAAATCAAGACGTTTTAGTAAAGTGCACTCTGATTTTATTGCTGTGGAAATTAGCAAACTTCTGGAAGATGGGATTATTGAACCCAGTATTTCACCGTGGCGTGCACAATTAGTTGTGGTTAAAGATGAAGCTAAAATACACAAAAAACGATTATGTGTGGATTATTCCCAAACCATAAATATCTACACAGAACTAGACGCTTTTCCATTACCAAGAATTTCCGATCTGGTTGCAAATCTTGCCATGTATATATATTTTTCAACTTTCGATCTAAAAAGGTGCCTACCGTCAAATCAAGCTCAAACAATCTGACAGGAAATACACAGCTTTTAAAGCAAATGGCCAACTTTTTCAGTTTACCCGTCTCCCATTTGGGGTAACTAATGGTGTCCCTGCTTTCCAACGTGCTATGAATGAAATTGTAAAAGAAGAAAAATCTGACTGATACATTTCCCTATCTTGATAATGTGATAATTGTGGGTGAAACAGAAGAGGAACATGATAACAATATGGAAAATTTTATGAAGGTAGTGAGGAAAATACACTTGACTTTGAACAATTCTAAAACCATAAAGAAAGTAACTACATTAAACACCTTAGGGTATTGTGTAGGGAATGAAAAGATAAAGCCTGACCCCGAACGAATGAAGCCATTGAAGGAACTACCGCCACCTAAAAACATGAACAGTCTGAAGAGAATCAGGGGAATGTTTGCTTACTACGCTAAGTGAACCCATGAATTCTCAGAAAAAAAATACAACCCTTAGTGAAAGTGGATCAGTTCCCATTGGAAGAGAAGGCACTTAAGGCATTTAATACATTAAAATCAGAACTGTGTAGAGCGACCTTATGGGCTATTGACGAGAACCTACCCCTTCAGTTAGATTGTGATGCTTCAGACTATGCTATATCTGTCGTACTTAGCCAAAACGGAAGGCCTATAGCATTCATGTCAAGATCACTCCATGCAAGTGAAAAGGGATATAGCATCGTTGAGAAGGAAGCTCTAGCCATAATAGAGGCCGTACGAAAATGGAAGCATCTCCTGTCCCCACATCACTTCAAACTAAACACAGATGCAAGGTCTGTAGCATTCATGTATGATAACAGGAAACGCACGAAAGTGAAGAATGCGAAAATCAATGAATGGAGAATGGAACTAGGTGAATTATCCTTCGACATTGAATACCGACCGGGAAGAAACAATGTAGCTGCAGACACTTTCAGTCGCACTTATTGTGCATCATTAAGTTGCCAAATCTCGGTTCTGGTGGAATTAAATGAAAACCTATGCCATCCAGGTGTCTCAAGACTTTTACATTTTGTGCGGTCAAGAAATCTCCCCTTTTCAAATGAAGATGTCAAGAAAACCTTGTGCATCCTGCAGGATTTGTGCAGAACTCAAACCCCAGTTCTATCGACCAACTGAAGGTACATTGATAAAAGCCACTGGTCCGATGCAAACATTCAGTATTGACTTTAAGCGACCCATCCCAACGGCTTCTCGCAATCCATATTTGTTAGTCATCGTTGATGAATATTCACAATTTCCATTCTTATATTCCTGTCCAGACATGAAACTTCCATAGTCATAAAGTACCTGGAACTCCTATTTAGTATGACTGGAATGCCAGACTATGTACATTAGAGGCCGTTGTTTTATATCCCAGGAGCTAAAGGAATATTTACTTGGTAAAGGGATTGCTACCAGTAACTCGACGCCCTATCACCTAAAGGGTAATTGTCAAGCCGAACGATATGTATGGGCTGTCTCGAAAAAATCCAATTGGCGCTTAAGTCACTCAAGCTACCAGATAAACATTGGGAAAGGGTCCTACCACAAGTTCTTCATTCTATGCGGTCCCTGTTATCTACTACAACAAATTGTACACCACATGAATGTTTTTTTTAAATTTCAGAGACGCACAACCCATGGAAACTCTATGCGATCTTGGTTGATGAATCCGGGGCCGTTGTTGTTGCGACGATTCATTCGTACCACCAAGAATGACCCCTTAGTAGATCAGGTTAACCTGATCGGTAGTAATCAATCATTTGCATGCGTCAGATACTCAGACGGGAGAGAATCAACTGTGTCGGTTCAAGACGTGGCCCAAGATCCTGCTGACTCCGAGACATTTTCACCCCAGCAGATGTTTCAGCAGTCCTCCGAGGACTGCTGAAACATCCAAACCAACAACTGTTGAACTGCCAACGATACAAAATGAGCCTTTAATGAGCCCAGAAAGTGACGCAAATACAGAAGACGTCAGGGAGAGAGATTGTGCAAACACTACGGAGGTCAGGTCTTGTGTCGGTGACCTTCAAAAAGGTATGGCTGGGACTAAAATAAGTACTCCCTTCTAGTAGGGAGGGATGTCGTAAATAAGAGATGGACTGCGATACTCCTTTACGACACCATATTCGTTTACGATTTGGGAGAAATGTTATTAAAAATTTTAAATTTAAAAATTTTTTCATCTCCATCGAAATGTAATTTTTTTTGTGGATCCTGTAAACCGTTCCGGTGAATGTGGGAACTTCAATTACTTACTAGTATTACAACAAATCAGACATCGACGGATACAAAGATTTTCATTCATTTATTTACTCGAATTAACAAGAAATACAGAACTCAACAGACATCACAAATACAAGTATCATGTGATATGATGTAAAGTCGAACAGGGTCACTGTCGTAAAACGTCGTAAAACATCGTAAAACATAAGCGACATCAGCACGAATTAATTTGAGCAATTAGAGTCTTGGTGTACCTTATATAATAAGAAGCTTTTAAATCGACGTAAATTTTTTAGATCTAAATTCAACCGGAAATCCAAAACTAATCGGTCGATTATAGTTTTAAAAAATATTTTTACATAAAAATTACAAAACGTATTAATCAAAACTACTACTACTACTACTACTACTATTATTACTGCTACTGCTATATTACTACTACTACTACTGTTTATTATTATTATTATTATTAAACAAAATGATTGACGTAACTTTCAATATTTTGCAACACTTGGAGGAGAACGCGATTTAAGAAAAGTAAAAGAAAAGACAGAGTTTAACAATATTTCGACAGTATGTATACTTGTATACAATTATAAAATTATATAAAAAGATACAAGTCTGTACAAACGTTGCAAGATTTTATACAAATGTTTCTTGTTTTTTGTTGTTGTTTTTTGTTGGTTCTAAGGAAAAACTTATTAGTTGGGATACTCGAACCGAGCCCAAGACACCCGAAATTATAACCACCCCTGATATATATATATATATATATATATATATATATATATATATATATATATATATATATATATATATATATATATACATACATGCATTTTTCTTCCTAGCTGTGGGGTCTGGAGTAACCTACACAACAATTTTGGTGCTGCTCAACTTCAATTTCAAGCGCTACCTTTCCATGGCATCTGGAATCGCCTGTTCCGGACAGGGCATTGGTGTTATCTTCATGCCAATTGTGACGAATTCTCTGTTTGAGAGGTATGGCCTGCAAGGCATGTTTCTCCTCTTAGGCGGTATCACGATGCAGAAATGTCTATTTGGAGCATTGATGCGACCCTCTGCAACTGAATTAGATCAAATTTCTAAGTTTGCAAAATCCCAAACAAGAAAGAATCAACACTGCCCACAAAATGTACAAGAGCCAACTGAAATTATGGAACCAACGTCTCCAGGAGCAGAATCAAAGAACACCCATATTGAAGAAGTGAGTTTTTTCTTTCTTTTTTATTCGTTTGACTATTTTAGAGAAAAAGAGAATGTTCATATTCAAGAAGTAATTGTTTCGTTTTTATTTCTTTGTTTGACGTTTGTGTAAATTGGAGAGTCGTAAAATCTTTTGATATTTAGTCTTCTTTTCAGCAGAGATCACATCAAATGTCCTGATATGTCTATCTAATACAGACATTACGTACATAAAAACATTCCCATATCAACACATGGTAAAACCAACAGACTCAGGGACTGACCAATAACAATCAAACTCCTCAAAAGTGAAAGCTTCAGAATTTCTTCTACTAGAAATACACAATTACAAATACACATTATCATCCGATGCAAACCTAAACAAATTAGAATTTTTACAAACTTATATACATATAGAATTATCTACTGTTATAATGCACATGACACACAACTGACCAATGAAAATCAAACGACACAAAATTGAAAATATCAAAGTTCATTTTTGTCTGTTTTCCCTTAATCTATGACGAAGTTTTAATAAAAGTGAAACATGTTAGATTGAAAAACGTGTTCTATTGTTTTGTGTGTGTGCTTATGTGTATGTGTGTGTGCGCGCACGCGCGTGTGTATGTGTGAGAGGGAGAGTTTGGATCATTACGTCAGTTATAAGTTGAATTGTGATCTGAAATATTCATTATTATATTTGATGTTTCAGCAGAGTTGGTTTAAATCTGTTGACAATGGAGGAGGTTATTTTGAAAAAAAAATTTGCTGAGTAAAACAAATAATTTCAACATGATTACGCTTGAAAAGGTGCGTTGTTAAACAGCCGTATTAACCGTCAGCTTTTCAGCCTAGAAAAAGTTATTTTCTTTTATAATTCGTCATTCAAATTGCCGCTGAAGCTTTACACTGCCATAGTTTGTCACGGTTCTATTAATTTCTTTTAAGTAGCACCAGAAAACAGAGAAGAATGATTCTCAAAATAAATTCATTTTTCAACCTCATTGAATATAGTATACCAAAAGGAACTTTTTTGTCGAACATTGAATAGAAAGGCAAACGGTTAGAACCTGACCACTGTTTCTTTCCATAAGTCAATGTGAAACGATTTTCCTCACTTAAGATATGTTCCACGCGTTTGTAAACGGCATGTTGTAATTGACTGACTACAAGAGGAAGAGAGAGCTGATTAAAACTCAATATGGCTTCTTAGATTTCGCTAATATTAAGAAAAATATGGCACAGAGAGCTTTGGCATTAAGCTAATGTTTATAATTTTCATAAATTGAAATTTCTCATTTTCAGAATTTGTCTTATTACCAATCTTGATTTATATTTCTTTGAAGTTGTCCGCGGTGGGACTTAATGAAATTTTTGAGTCGACAGAAGAAAATTCAGAGATTCACGAAAAACAGGACAACAGATTCAAGTTCAAGTGGTATAAAATCTCTGTCTCTCTCTGTCTCTGTCTCTCTCTCTCTCTCTCTATATATATATATATATATATATATTTTAAACCTAGAGAGTCAGGCAAACCTACCACGGTTTTCACCTAAGCGGATCGTCAGGGAAGGCCGGCTCCCTGACGATCCACTTAGGTAAAACCATGGTAGGTTTGTCTAGCTCTCTAGGTTTAACTAGGTCAGCTCTACTCATTGTATTGAGCACTTTATTTAGTTGTTTTGTGTACTCTCATCGGGTTTTTTTTTGTAAGGGGGGGCCTTGAGCTCGTATGTTGGACGATTATTTTCGGTTAACGTACATGTTCTTGGTTCTTTCTTTTTTTATACCTTTTTTTCCCTTTGGTATTGGTTTGTTTATTTGCAAATCAATACAACGAAGGTTTTCCGAGCGAGTATAGTTTCTTATACTTATAAGATTTCTATCAATAATAATAATAATAATATAAATTGTTATTATATATAAACTATTTTCATCCTTAAACGACAACTTTTCATGAATTAATTTATAGTTATGTAACAATTTCTACTATGCTGTATTATCGAAGGATTAGATAGATAGATAGATAGATAGATAGATAGATAGATAGATAGATAGAGGATAAGAACATACATACAGGATAGGTGCATACATATATATACAATAGATACGTGATGACTGCCACCTCGTTGTCGAGTATGACCACCACAAAATATTGTAAGAGTTGTACTTTAAACTAATATGGCTCTTTGAACTGGACAAATTATTAACATCTCTGACATAAAGTTATCAGACATGAAACACATCTATTTTTTTGTCATGAGGTATATTTTTGTGAATGTTTACGTGTCTTTTTTAGTTATTAACATGCAGTAAATATAGAAAAGTCAAACGAAAACCAACACTGACACACAAACAGAAGAAAAGAGTTATTCTTTTTTTATGTGCTTTGTCCCTTCAGGACATAGGCGATCATGGCCCTCCACGCCTTTCTGGGTCTTTGTAGCTTTTAATAAGTTTTGTCTTTTTGTTATTTCTCATGAAGCCTGTTCTACCATCCATTTGCTCAAGCCCATCAAGTATGTCACGGGCTGCTTTCCTTTGTCCTTCTTTCCCTCAATCTGTCCTGTGAATATCAGGTTTTCAAAACCCTCTTTCATTACATGCCCCAGAAATTTCAACTGCCTTTTCCTGATGTATAAGTTTCCTCTTCGTTTCCATTCTCTCCAAAACCTCGTCGTTGCTGACATATTCGGTCCATGGTATCCTCAACATCTTTCTGTAGAACCATGTTTCTGTTGTTTCAAGTCTCTTCTTTGAGGAGATTGTCCAATATTCGCTGCCATAGAGGAGGACAGATATCACGTAACAGTTTAATACTCTTTTCTTTGTTTCTAACGAAAATTTTCTGTCTCTTAATACTCTGCTTAGCTTTTGGAATGCATCTTTGGCCACCCCAATAGATCTTCGGATCTCAGTGTCGCACTTTCTATCCTCTGTTAAATTACTTCCCAGATATTTAAATTTCTGTACCGGCTGGATTTTAGTATCTCTGACCTGTAATTTGCATTTTGGGCTGACCCTTATGCTGATAACTATGCATTCTGTTTTTGTAGTTTATGCTTAGTCCTTTCATCTCGCTTTCCTTTGTTCTGTAGAAGATCTTGTAGTTTCCTTTCTGTGTCTGATATCAGCATCGTGTCATCTGCATTTCTTATATTGTTCAGATTGTGGCCACCAATTATTTTATACTTCTTTTTAAAATGATGTGGCTACATTTCCATCTCTGATAATATAGTTGGTTAAGAGATTCTTCGAGAAAACGTAAATTTCGTATATAGTACAATGATTTTAGTTTTACTATTTCCAATATAGTCGCTTTTCTTTTTTCTTGTTCTTGTTTTTTTTATTATTATTGATAAGCTTTTATCCATCATAAACTATACAGGTAATAAGAAAATCACAGTATATTTTTCTCGTACGAGACATCAGACTGTGGCCACCACTTATGAATCCTGGTAGGACTTCTAATTCTCTCAGAATTGCCTCGCTATATAAGTTGAATAAATCCAGTGCGAAGACACATACTTGTCTTATATCCCGTTCTTTTTTTTTGTATATCTGCTGAATTCATTTTCTATCCGTATGCAGTCGGCTTAATGCCAATATATATTCTTCATTATTCTAATATATTTCCCGAATATGTCGTAGTTACTGAACAGCTCTAACAGATCTTTGTGGAGTACTTTGCGTAGACTCTGAAAAACAGGTACACGTCCTTCAGCATTTGTATTGCTCTGTCTGATACCATTCTGAGCATAAATACCGCGTTTCTTGCTCCGGTGTCTTTGACGAACCCGCACTGTTCTTGTCCTATCTCTGGTCTGATTCTGCTGTACTCTCTATTCATCAGAATTTTTTTTATGTGGCTCATTAAGCTGATTGTTCAGTAAAGTTCACATTCGTTTGCGCCTAATTTCTTATGCAGTGTTATAAAAATAGATCTGTTTAGGTCTTCCGGTAATACCCCCACTGTTGTAAATTTCGTTTATTATTTCTGTGATCTTGTCTATGTCGAAATCCTCTCAGAGTTCGGTTTTTAATATTTCCAGTCTGTCGATATTTCTTTGTATTGCCGGTAGTTCTCTTTCGTCGTGAAAGAGTTCTCCTATATATTCGTTCCATCTCTAAATATTTTCTCTTTCACTAATATCAATGTTCCGTCCTTGGATTTTATGCAGCCTGTTGATGAGCATATCTTTTATCCTGTTAATTCTCTTATTTTTATGCATATCAACCATATTTGTGATACGTAGTCTTCCTATTTCTGTGTACTTTTCGTCGAGCCATTATTCTTTAGCCTGCCTGCACCACCACTCTCATTGCGTACTTGGGCATTCAGGTCTCCTGTGATAATTATAACTTCTTGTGATTTACAGTGAGCCTTGGCGTTGTCTACCATGGTTTAGAAAGATTAAAGTTTCTTCTTCCGTGCTCTGTGCTGTCGGGACATATATATATATAATAGATATGCTGAAAGACTTTCATTTCAGTTTTACTATGTTCTGGTTTGCATTTTCCAACTGTCCACAGTTGTTTAGGAATCAGTTCCGTGGAATTTTATCCCATTTACGCCGTTTATGCTAACAGTCGCTGGATGACGGTCAGGTGACACCTGTTGGAAATGACGCTCCTAACCGGGCGAGGTGTTAATTCCTATAGACTTAATCACCTTCGCGCCGTTAGGTTTCGTATTTTGTTTGATAAATGCCATGATAATTCTTGGGATTGATAGTGGGGTTGGTTACCGTTGCCTTGCCTTCTCCACCATGATTTATTGAGACACCGCCTCTATTTAGCTGGCCGTTGACTTGTCGGAGTTATTCCGGCCTTTGATAGTTCTTAGTTTTCTTCCTACTGGGCTGCTAAGAACCCCCCTCACTCGCATAAACATGGAATGGGGGTAGCCGGCTTAGTCGCCGTCACGACGGCAATAGCATTCATACTTTTTATATATATATATATATATATATATATATATATATATATATATATATATATTGCAAACAGACAAACTTTTATACGTACCTGTAAGCCGAGATAAAAAAAAAAGTTTTTGAATCATTGATTGTGTTATGCTATCTTTCCTACTTTCCTACTTACCTACATGACCTTGAAAATTAGCATATGAAATACGCAACGACATTAGCTATTATTATTATTACTACTACTACTACTGGTATCACTGCTATACTACTTATTTGCATATGGGTGCCTATTAAAATGATTTACTTTTTTGTAGGAGTTTTGTTGTCTTCCTGACATACTCAGCAAAGAAGAATTCGATGCAACCGGTAAAACCGAATATTTTCAGTCTAATTTTGCTACCGAATCAGAATTTGGAGCTAAAGCCAAAGATTGGTCTGCCCATGTTAGTTCCGGAAAAGAAAACATGGTATATGATTCTGACGAGGAAGACAACGTCGTAACTGAAATAGAAAATGACAAACAAACAGTGAACATCAGTAGAAAGAGAGAAAAAAATGCTTCATCCTTTATAGCAGACGAAAACAATATGTCTAACTCTAACAATATCGTGGAAAATCACTCTTCAAATTGTAGTAAAACGGAAAACAAAATGTCCGACTTGCATACTTTGACAGACGTTATTTCCGACGAGAATGAAACCAACGAATATAAAAAAGGCTGCAGAAAATAACGCACCAGACATTACAGATGGAACATTTGATGAGAATGAAGAAGCACATCCGGGCCAGGCAAGCAACTGTGTCGGCAAATAATCACAACCCTTACTTGAAGGTTCTAAAAAACCGAAAATTTCTTTTCTTTCTTTATGGTATCATATTTTTCAGCGTCCCCGAAGAAATAATTTACATCATGCTTCCGAATTACTTTGGTGATAATGGTTCGAGTCGATCTGAAGTGTCTTACCTTCTATCGATACTTGGAATATCCTCCACCATTTCCCGCTTTCTCATGGGTACCCTTGCCAACTCCCAAATCGTAGACATCTATGTTCTCTTCTCGGCACCATTTGGTATACTAGGCGTGGTAACTTTACTGTTACCATTTTATGTTCAGACATTTACGGGTCGAGTGATTTTTGTCATTCTCTTCGGATTGTACAATTGTTCGGCGTACAGTCTCCTCAATCAAATTATCTTGAGAATCACCGGAATTGATAATTTAACAGCAGGTTTTGGCCTTGCCATTTTGATAAAAGGCACAGTCGGAATTTTTGGTCCTCCATTGGCAGGTAAATATTATTCTGTTTTTTTTTTTTGTTTTTTTTTTCTTTGCTGGAGGTGTGAAATGTATGTCCATTTGAAGTGCTGCTCAGATTCGGAGTAACTGAGAGTGAAAAACATTTTCACTCTAAAATCGAATTTCCAATGTTTCTTTCGAAATAGTCCAGTTGGGCATGCACACAAGAAGCCAAGTGATTTTTTTAATCTAAAATTATTTACAATGTCCGTTTTGGCTATAATGTACTTTTCAAAATTCTTTCAATTTTGAATAGGACCTTCTATGTATGAGTTAAACGAAATAAGTATGTCACTATAATTCTATAAAAGTGAGCAGAGAGAATATATAAGACCAGGAACAAACAATTTTTATAAATATCATTAAAACATCTGAAATCTCATGATTCACGCTTGCTTCTGACCATTATTAAAGTCACGGAAAAACTGGAAACACCCAGTTAATAAATTATTCGAATTTTGAAAATAGAATAATAACGCCGAAAAATTTTTTCACTCCAGAAATATGGGAAAGTGTGTTTTTTTTAAATATTTTTAACACTTATATATATATATATATATATATATATATATATATATATATATATATATATATATATATATGCCCTTATAGCTAACTCTTTAGAGGAAGCTCAAGATTTACTCAACCATTTTTCTGCGGTATGCAAGACATTTAGCCTTACTATCGGCCTCAAGAAAACTGAAGTTGTTCATCAACCTTGCCCGACATCGAAGCAAATTAGAGGTGTAAAGCAGAGACCCCCTGCAAGTTGATGGAAAGAATCTCAAGTATGGTGGAATCTTTCAAATACCTCGGAAGCATAGTAAATTCAAATGCATCATTTGATGTCAAGATTGTTAATTGCATTGCAAAAGCCAGTGCTTCTTTTGGTTCGCTGCGTCATAGGTTGTGGGACGAAAGCTTTGCTTAGAGTGAAATAATTAAAAAAATAGTTTTACCGGGATGAACTTGTTCGAACTTACCTTGACATTTGTCCATATAACATTGTTATGATTATGAACAGTAAATTTATTTAAGTTAACATTTAAAGTTATGAAGTTGAAACAAAGCAATAATACATGTAAAATACTGAATGAAAACCACTCAGGATGATGTTATTTTTAATAGTTTGGAATTAAATTGGACAAATCAAGTATGCACTAAATGCATGCCTTGCTAAATCTTAGTTTTATGTGTGTGTTTAAATTCCTCCTTCAGACGCTATTGCATCATATGCTCAAGATTCAGATGCAAGTTTCTTCTTTGCAGGTAAGTTGAGTTTCATATTGGCGCAACACTATCTTTCTTTCCACCATTTCTCTTCTTTATTTTACTTTTTATTCAGCTAGGCTTAGATAGATAGAATTATAAATATACGAATATGTTTAAGAACGTGACCCTTATTAATTATGAAGCTAATTTATTTTTATTTCTTAATTAAAGTATCTGGGATTAAATTCTGTTAATAACGAACTGATGTCTTATTTCAATGACAATTTAAAACGGTTAAATAATTTGACATGGGATACCGAGGTAGTTTCTCGCATCCTATCGATTCCATATTCTTTGTTAATTTTACTGTGCCTTGGTTTGTTCTGTCATTCTAAAAAGAAATGAACTATTTTATTGACTAACCGTGGAATTTTTTATAAGAATTTTCACGCATTCTTGAAAATCAAGATCTGTTATAGCTTATTTGTCTTAATCTATTAAAAGTCAAGTAAAATTCAATAACATTTTATGAAAGTGAAACCTTGGTTTGGATGCTGAAATAGATTTTGCGTCAAGATTTTTTAAACAAGAAAAAAAGGAACGCTGTAACACTAAGATGGTCTACACAAGCTGTAGATAATATACAGGTAGTAATTATTCTCATTATGTTTATATCGTCTACATTTATATTCTTATAAAATCCCAAGATACATTATTATGCTTACATCCTGCTATTTATATTTTTCAGGAAGCATGTACATCATGTGTTTGCTTTCAATGGTTTTATTGGCTGATAAGACTGAAAAGTTTGTCACTAATGATGACAAATAACACCTACATACACCACTCCTACATATTCTGTATGTATATTCTCTCTCTCTCTCTCTATCTATCTATCTATCTATCTATCTATCTGCATATACCTATGTTCGAAGTGCAACTGCAAGATTCGTCGATCTACCAACTCATCAGGCACGAATTATTACGGTTTATCTTTTAGAAAAAATTCTTGGTCTCATGGGAGGAACGCTAAATTAAACGCAGATTCAAGGCTCAAAGTTAATATAAATTTAATTTATTATTGGGGTGTAAATACAAAATGCAAAATATAGGTAGGGGGCTATTGTAAAAGAAAAAAAGAAACAGATGCAAGCTTAAAGTTTAAAAGAGGAATGCCAAATAATAATATACATTAAAATGGTTAAAGGGGGTGGATAATCAATATGTAACATAAAATATGTAAAGGGTATGTAATATTTGGATAATATATCTATCCAGAATTAAAATACTTTAAAAGAGTTTTCTTTCTGTTATTAAAAGCACAAGTTCATTTCGTTTATGAAGTAGATTTTGCTAATTAATATTTTTATGGGTGAATCTTTTTCCCAGTAAACACAGGTTGCATCGATCGCCGCTGCTGGAAAAGTTGTAGTTTGGGCGACGAAATTCCAATTTACTACCGGTATATAGTCATGTGTTTTAATATCCCAGTAAAATTTTGAGAGTGCCATTAACAGATCTTCTGTGATTGACGGCTAGAAATTGTCGATGTCGAATTGCACGAAAGTGCATTTGTTTTTATTTTTTATATTAGAGAACCAATTGCTAGCATCTTTAGTATTCTTCCATTGCTTAACTCCTGTGTCATTCCTTGTGTATTTGCAGGCTCGCTCTAGTATAGTCTTGCTGATTTGCCTATATTATTCTTGGAAGGGTTAAGCAATCGAAACTGCGGTTTGTTGGGGAAATTATCTTTACTGTCTTTAACGGTAATAAAAAAAACTTAATTCAACAGATTTTTATTACTTAAACGTTATTTTTTAGTGGATACTCGTATTTGAGCAGACGCTCCTTTTATTTATTAAACAGTATATTTATTCATTTAGGTCTACCGGTCCGAATATTCGAGAAATCCTATTAGAGAAAAATATCGTCAGACCGTATTTGATCCCGCGTTCTCCTTGGTGTAACTGGTCATGAGATCTTGGCTACAGAGTGCGTAGATGAAGAAGCAAAGTTGAAAAGTGTCATTAAACACAGATTTTTCTTTGACTCTTGAAATAGTCATATCTGCTCAGTTTCATATCCGAACACAAAAAGAGAAACTTGTAAAGAAAAGGGGTGGATTTTTATTTATTTATTTATTAATCCGACAGATTTTTATTATTTAAACATTAGCGGACCGCAGGTTCGAATCCTGTCGGATAGAGCGTATATTATTCTCTAATAGGATTTGTCGAATATTTAAGCTGGAGACGAAAATAAATAAAGTAAACAGTGTGTGTGTGTGTGTGTGTGTGTGTGTAATATTTTCAATATGATAAACTGGAATCAGTAAACTCTTTACCATGTATAACATGCACAACCCCAAAGGAGATGCAAATCGACTCTGTGCCTGCTTAGACCAGATGGCGGTAGAGGAATGAGCCAACTACTGGATCGGAGCAAAAGACGATATTTAGAAATATGTACATTGTCCATTCAAACACGTATTCCATCTTCCCAAAACATCTTTCTGGGTGGTTAACTGCGCTACGCGTTTTTTACAACAGCATTTTCACTTCAAATTGTTCCAAAAAATCCCTTTCTCATCGTCATATGAGATATATCGAGTATCTCTGTGATGTCCCGTGTCCGTGTGACGTGAGATAATTTTTAATTTCCGTTTCGATTTGGTCATCATTAACGACTTTGGTAAAAGTGATTGATGACAAAACGTGTTGCGAGTTAATCCGCCCTTGACACACACAGTATCAACAGTAACAGAAATAGTAGTAGCCAGAAAGCAGTAGTATTAGTAATAGCCGAGCTGCATCTTTATAAACTTATGCTACCAATAGAAACTTTTTCTTTCCTTTTGCATAGAGTACTTTCTACAGACGGCATTGTAGATAATACGTTTATTTCAAAATGCACATGCTGATCAACGGAAGACATACCTTTCCACAATATAGCTTTTTTTATTTCATTTCTATGAAATAAATGTTTTATAAAATTTCATTGTCTTGCATTGTGTTTTCGTTATGTATCATTTTTTTTAAAACATGTCAGGTGGATTTAATATCTCCTCGTGAGCCAAAAGTATTACGTCATTGGTGACCACGGCCTTCGAATGAAGAACATTTTTTGTGAACAACGAAGATATACTAAGGCAAATCAATTTTCCCCAAAACTTGCCAAGTAATTCTCCAGCAGTTTAAACGTGGAAAGTTAAATACACTTTTACTGAGACGAAGACTTGACGAAGTGAGACGTATTTTTCCATATGGAACTCTTTTGTCCATGTGAGAAAAGAAACAAAAGAAAAAAACAATAACAAAGAAAAAAAAAAAGAGTACTACGGATCTCCAGACCGTTTGGAAGACGCGTCGACTCGACAGCATCCGTTTTCGACAATTTTCCTGTCTTTGTGGCGAACGACCCAAAACAGTTGGTAAGCGGTTTTACGTAAAAATATTTCTTCACAAAGTACAAAAATTATCTGTCGAAGGGCTGGCGCGTACTTACATCCGACATCCACCACCTGACCCGTGGAGGAAGCATGACTGGGAAATCCGGAGAGTCCTTTAATACCATCTTTGTCTTATCGACATTTGCTTTTTCTACCTAAGTTTATATACGTTACAAATTAAACGAAGAACACAACTGACTTTTAAACGATGAAACATTTTTGCGGATTTGACGTAATTCTGGGGCCTTATTTTGTCCAAATTGTTATATATATATATATATATATATATATATATATATATATATATATATATATATATATATATATATATATTTGAAGTGTTAACCTTCCATATCTCGCCATCCCTCAGCCTTGCTCTTTGATCTGAAACATTATCTCAAAAGGATAGAGCTAGGAACCATGGCAACACAAATTTCACCCACCTATTCGGTGAAAGTAGTACTTACAATGTTAAGCCAACCACAAGCAAAATACATTAAATAAATAAATTATAACAAATATATTTTTATATTTAAATTTTCTTTAATTATTAATAATTTTTTGATACTTTTAATAATAATTATCTAATATTTTTATTATTAAATGGATATGATTTTAAATTAAGAATGATGATTATCTCGTGAATAAGCTGCATTTTTATGAATAAAGTTTACCTCGTCAATACACTATTTATTATTTATTCATTTACTTTTGAATTAGGATTGCTTAGATACGTTATTTATTTTTGAATTAGGATTCATTAAAAAAAACATTTTTGATATCCAAAATGCGAAAAATAATAAAACTGATATTTTCTTTTTCTTACAGCCGATATACTTTCTTAAAGAAACATTCGTTAATTCTTAATAAGTAAAAATAATAAAACTAAGTACATCCACAGAAACGCGATATCTAAGGTTTAAAATGAATTTTTAAAAATAAAATGTTCTCTTGGAGCTTTTATTTTAGTCTTAATTTCAAGGTAATAAATTTAATTTAATTTCTAACAAGCAAAAAACGTATTACTTTAAAACACTTAATAAAAAATAAAATTTTAACAGAAATTTCATTCGCTATTTTTTTCTTTTGCAGTTGTTGCATCAAGAAAGATTCTAATAAAAATTAAAAGTAATAAATTAATTAAAACTAAAAATTAAAATCAATAGACAATAACTAAAAGAATAGTTGGTAAATAAATTCTTCTTTGAAGTCCACAGTACCTTTAACTTTACTTTTTTTTGCAATAATGAAACACAATTTCTATGAATTCTCAAATGGAAAAGCTTGAGGCAAAAGTTTTCACACCTATGTAAAAAGTCTATACTTTTGCACTAGTCCGTTGATTTTGATTTTTCACGTCTCTCTTTGTTTTATATAGAAGTGAGAAAAGGAATGAGCTGATAGTAAAAGAAAGGATAAAGATATAAAAGGTGGTGGAGAGCTTCAATGCCATAACATCGAAGAGTAGTAAAAAAAAAAAAGATGTTTCTTGGATATTGGAATTGTCCAGTTTTCATTTCATAGTCTTAGAAAAATTTCTCTCAGATTTCACTGACTAATTAAAGGAAAAATTATCCACAAAGACTTTGCTTTAAAAAAATCATTTCTGCTCGAGGCTATGGAGGTATGGTTCTACAGAAGAATGCTAAGGATACCATAGACCGAGCATGTGAGCAATGATGAGGTTTTAGTGTGGATGCAAACAAGAATGAAGCATATACTTAACACCAGGGAGAGGTAGCTAAAATTTCTGGGACACGTAATAAGAAAGAAAGGATTGGAGTATCTGATACTCACAGGGCGGATAGAGGGGGAGGGGACAAGGGAAAGCAACGAGTGATATACTTAGCGAGCTTCAGCAAGTGAATGAAAGTACAGGGTTTGGGAGAAGTAGCAAAAGAACAAAACATATTGAGAACTATAAGGGATAGGGGAGAGGGAGGTGGAGAGCCATGATAACCTACCTCCTGTAGGGACACGGCGCATAAAAAAGATAGATAAAAATTTTGCATCTCTTTGTGGTAACAAAAAACGTTCTGTCGGATTTTAATGAAACTTCCAGGACTTATTCAAAATGAATGAAAATATTTTTAAAATATTTTAGAAAATATTTTTTTAATAAAATATTGGTAAATATATATATATATATATATATATATTTGAACAATAAAAAATATTAAAAAATTAAAATCTTCAGACACACTGGGTTGTAGATTAATTGTTATGGAGTGATTTCACAGTGGAGGCTTGTATTTGTACTAAGTCGGTCCTAAAATAGGTTCGACGTACAAAACGTTAGGAACTTGATATAATAGGTATGACGCAGAGAAATCTAGTTGTGGTCGCTGATACTTTAGTATCCGACTAACGGTCGTCTGGCATCGACTGGCTGACCAACTCATTGAGCGACTGACTCGTTACTCTTACTACTCCTACTTATTATAGGTGGGAGAGTCTATTAACTATAGAATAGGTGTGTTCCACTATAACATTAATATTCTTTCGTTTTTATTATTATTGTTTCATTTAGATTCTTCGACTAGTTTCGGCCAAAATGGCCATCATCAAGAGAAGAAATATTTCTGCTTGCTGGTAGCAGTGAACTACAGAAATGAATATATATATATATATATATATATATATATATATATATATATATATATATGTGTGTGTGTGTGTGTGTTTATATATATGAAAATTTCTCATAGTTAACCTGTAGAAAAGACAATATTTATAAATATAAATGACAATAGGAAAACTGTAGTTATTGCTGACGCGTTTCGTCCAATGGACTTTCTCAAGGCAAAAAACGAAATGAATTTATTTAAACAAAGTAACTAATAATAACAAAAACTAAATGTCCTTAGCAACTGGAAGAATTTAGAGAACGCTATTTTCATACTGTTAACTGAAAATTACGTCAATTACTGTCACGTGTGGAGATATTGTTATTATTCTTGTGTTGACGGATTCAACCATTTTCTTTTGATTTCACGATATTGGTGTGTACGTTTGTTTGGGAGAGTAGTAATTCTGTTAAGAAAGGTGAAATACGGAAAAAGTCTGGGCGTACATTAATATTTGTGTAATATTCAATGGCGGCACTCTCTAGGATTTTCCTTCCTAGTGAGTTATTTTCTTTTTTTATGAAGGCTTAAAAAAGTAATATACAAGCATTTCTTAACGACGTGTCCCGTTTTTCTTTTATGTTTATTGACGTATTGATTGACTTTTAGCTGCCTCTCCCTGATGTTAATGCTTTATGAAATTTTCATCTCTTCAAAGAATTACAGAGCGTCAAACGACTCTTAAATCACGTAACCTTTTAAAGGATAATATCATTTATGACTTACCATAGTTAGAAATTGAACGTCTATAGTCTAAAAATTTTTTTAAAAATATTTGGGTACAAAAGACTGTTATGAGCGTTTTTAAATTTTTTATTCAACTTTTCACTTAACAATATCAACAAACCGCCAACTTGAAGTAATGCAGAATTTTATACGATTTTTAATATTATAAATTATTTAATTAAAATTTTTAAAAATGAAAACATTTCTTGCAAAAATTAATTATTCATCCAAAAACTTTTCTATTTAAGACGATAGTGTCCTTAATAAATCTTATTTATGAAAGCAATTAAAATGATTTCTGATTAAATAATATCATAGTTTTATTGCATTTTTTTTTATTTTACAAATCACGGCAGACTTTTGGTGAAAGGGGTAACTGTTTTACAAAAGAAATTGATGATTTAGTTTCTCCAACGAGTCCTTCTTTTAACTAATAAAAAAAATACCCGCCCTAAAAATTGAATTTCTCGAAATTTCGTGAAATTAAATAAGTGGGTGGTAACATACGTAAAAAAACATATTTTTTACCAAGATTTACTAAAAAAAAATTTCAAAATAATTTTATTAGTTTCTGAAAGTTTCATTAAAATCCGACAATTATTTGATTTCCACGTCATTGTGTTTTTCACTGGAAAAAGCGCAAAACAAAAAAACTAATCGTCGGCCGCTGACGTAAACAAAACAAGATATTTCACCAAAATTTCGACCGTACTAGAAAGGATTAAAAAATTTCCAAAAATAATTAAAAAATACTTTAGTCTTTCCTCTTAATAATAACATAAACATTTTGATGACAAAACTTTGTTTTTATTAAGTTTGAGACCTTTTTTCATCATGCTGTTCTGATTTATTTTTTTCATGAAAAGGTGGTGGTACCTAGATTTCAACTGTAAAATCATGAAACTTATTTGCCAAACTAATCGTTTTCTGCCGTAAAATGCAGAAGACGAGATGCTTCACATTACTTGGATGACTTTGATATATTTTGGTATGATCAATGTTGTTGATAAGACATTCGGAATATTTGAAACGTTATTTTAGACAAAAGATTGATATAAATGTTTTTAATTTTAGTATAATTATATTTTATATCCTTGGGTTGGCTTCGTGGTCTATGGTTCAAGTCTGTGAAGGGATAGACAAATTCTGATACAGAAACTGCAGATGAAATATCTGATCATTGGAAATGCCTCCACTTTTACACTACAGCGATGACTTTCTTCTTCAATTCTGTCTGCGGTTTTCTTAAGGAAATCCATTGGTAGACTTTCTGACTTCATGTCTCACTTTCAGCAGTTTCTATTGTCGGTATTGTATGTTAAAAAAAAAGTCTTTTTTTTTTCGGGAATCCTTGTATATCTTTCCTTGTCGACTCTCTATTTGCCCGGCCACAAAACAGTTCATCTAAAAGAAAGATTTCTAGTACATTATATACTTTCACTTACGACACACGAGTTCTTCAGTGTAAATATAACATCCGGAGAATAAACACAATATATGTAGCAGACATCTTGCGGATTCTCCTCTTTATACAGAGGATGATGATATCCCAAGCTTTGTTTGAACAAACGAATTCATTTTTGTTGTTAATGATGTAACTATTACCATACAGCTGATAGATTTTACAGGAAGGCTGTAGAATCGATCGGCTGAAAAATGGTGATTTCAACATGATCAGCACAAACATACAATACCTGAATTGCAAATTAGAATGCACTTTTGATGTACTTTCAATTTTAATCCAGTGACATTCATTTTTGAATAGAAATTGTAGCGTTTGCTACAAGATTTTGTAATGATTAGAAAATGTAAAAATAAAATTTTTGTCGGCCTTTGAAGCACTTATCACACAAAATGTGACTTAACTGAATTTTTCATTAATATGACATCATAAGTGTAATGAAGGATCTGTGGAAAAAAGGTTTCCCACCATTATGGATATTATTGTTATATCCATGCTATAATAATACCTTTTTTTTACGAACGGAACCGAATATCTGGAAGAAAAGGAATGACAAACATGCTTTGTTCTTTGACAAACATGACATGTTCGAAATTATATATACATATTTACATTTGCCTCACGGCAAATAAATCACATATTTACAAAGATCACAAAAAACAGACTGGAAATGAATAACAAAACCGTTTTTAAAGTTTGATTTTTTTAATGCTTAATATACAAACTGGCTGTCTATATTAATTAAATTGGGGACGATATGGGACAAATACTGGTAGAAGTAAAAATGTATAAAAGAAAGAGTTTTCGAATGCCATTGTTTTAATTTTCAGTTTTGAGAGCAGTCACACGCACACACATCTGGATCTTTAAATATTAAAAACAACTACAGGAGTAGCAGATGCTCCGAGACTAGTCCGAAAGATCCTATTAAAAAGGAACTGAAAATCAGTTGAAGAGAAGATTAACCAAGTGACGGTCTTACTGAAAACAGCTTGAATATTAAAAAGAATGCTGAGTTATTGAGGGAATTTTCTGTTGTTTAATCCCCATTGTTACAACCATTCAGTTTGATGCTTCACATCGTTAATGGCTTAATAAAATGTATATTTTCTTTAACTCAATAACAGTTTTAAAGTTGTACTCTCTCATCACTACATCTAGTGATTACATTGTAATCTCTGACCTTTCTTCTCTTCACATATATAATAATAATGCTGCTGCTAGTGGTATCAGCACTAACATCAATATTATCATTGAAAATACTGCTACTATTAATTTTAGAGTTCATACTTTTCATAAAGATATCATCTGATCTAACATCCCTACTAAAATCTATCTCTTTTTTGTTGATTTTACAATGAAAACATCACAAAAATCATTATTATTAAAATCAAATCACTGCACTTCCCTCTCTTCACCCATTACGAATAATGAAAATTGGTAACCAAATATTTTGCAAACAGGATAAATAATTCTGTTGAGAAATCTTTGAGAATTAGCTAAGGCAACTTGAAGAAGGCTGCAACATGCACCTGGCAAAGCACAATGATCAAAATAACAACTATCAGGATACTCATCCCCCCTCTTCCTTTCCTAATTTCATACCGCTGAGGAGGGCCAGAGAATGCACTAACTGAAATGTTGAATTAAAAACTACAAAGATGGAGGCGCTAGTTTAAAAATTAAAGTGCAATATTTTATTCCAGAAAAATGCATGCAGCTCATAAAAGAGGACAAGGCAATCAAACAAATATTTATTTTTGTTTTGCCAAATGAATTGTGATGTACGATAAACGGAAACCTTAAGTTAAATGAAAATGAGCAGCAAATGTTTGTGTGGCTGTGTGTATATTCATCCTTAAAATCAAAATAATGGAGATGTGGAGGGAAAAGGTAAACAAATCAGAAAATGGAATCGGATACGTCGGTTCAAATCGAACTAATGCGCTTGCGAAAGACATCAATCCATCTCTTTCCTACCGACCGGATAGAGTTAAAACAGCAGAGTAGACTGAGATCTGTCGATGTGGGTAGCAATCAGTCAAAGAGAAAGAGAACTTTGAATCTAAAACCGTTGAGAAGACAACAGTAGAATAATCCACTACCATTCCCAAGAACAGTCATAACTATGCATTGTTTAAAGATAAAAAGAAAAAGGAATATGTGCAGAGCAATGATCGCCTTCTTCATGAATGGAAGATAACATTTAATGAAGTGTAAAAGAAACAAAAACTCCACACGGTAAGACCTACAATGTATAATGCTATATTTAATGCATTATTGTGAAAATGTTGATCGAGTGATGTGACTACAAAAAGCCCGGAATTCAATTTTGTCACTGCAGCTGTGTGTCACAGCTGCAGTGACAAAATCCTGACCCCACTGGAACGATGTACTCTACAAGACCGGCCGTTGGTCCTGTCCTGGTCTAGTATTACAGATTCAATCAAAGTGTCCGGTTTACAATGTCGATTCGATTCCACTTTCCACCAACGTTTTGATTTTTTGATCCTGTTGAGCAATTAATAAATCGTAGATCCCGAAAGATTGAGCTGCAAGTTCGTTGGGGCGAGGATCGGGCCAAGCAGAAAAAATCAAATATGAACATGTCGATTCGAGTACCAAAGAAAAGTTTATGTATGTGTATATAAGGAAGAAATTGGTACAAAAAGAATAATGCTTCTTTTACAAGAAAGTAGTGTACATGAAATAAAGTCCAGAAAAAAAGAACAATATTGCAAATAATTCTGAAAGGAGAGAAGTAGTTTTCGGGTTCACCCTTTTTGTTCTAAGTAGTTGTCGTAATTATTTCACTATCAGGTTATAAGATGGGGGGTCACTGGCAGTATTACACCAATATTACAGATAACGTGTGTTCCCTTCCTCCCTTATTACAGTAGCAAGCAGATGCTTTCACTCTCACTGCCTCTCTCTCTCTCTCTCTCTCTCTCTCTCTCTCTCTACTGCTTGTCTACTCACTCCACCCAGCTCCAATCGACTTCGACTCCGACTCACTTCACCCAGCTCCAATTCCAACTTCAACTATTTGTTTTCGCACAAACACGCACCGAAATAAACTCGGTGGCAGCGACAAAAACCCGGGATGTTGGTAACTTTGAATACAACCTGATTACTGACCTCTTCCCCTTCATGACTAAATGAACTGTCTCTTCTCAATTGGTATTCCATAGTTCATATAAACACTATTGTTTTGACATTTTATATTAATAATGCTGCCGAATCACATATTTTCTGGGCACAAACTTCACCACAGATTATCTTCCTCATCCAAAAACAAAATTCTGTATTACTATAATTATTAACATTTCAAATGTGAACATGGCTCTCTGCCACACAGCAACATCATATGACTTGTTTGTTTGTATGTGTCTGTTTCTTTGTGCGCGTGCGTGTGTGTGCCCGTTGATAAAAAAAATAACGAAAATTCATTGTTGGTTATTTTTATTTACTGTTTCAATATTTGTAATAATTTTTCTGATTTCCGGTTCATATTTTAACTATATCTTTCTATGTCTAAGCATTTTCGGTTAAAACTGTTTATTTCTAAAGATTTTCTTTGTTATTTGTCATATATAATCAACAAAGAACTTGGTTTTCAGTTAAACGGACATAAATGAAAACTTTCTGCTCAAATACACTTAATATATATATATATATATATATATATATATATATATATATATATATATAAAATGTGAAATAATATGTTAAAAATAAAAAAGACATTATGAAGAAGAAAGAACAGGAAAATAAGGGTCGGGAAGAGAGTTCCGCAAGCCAGAATAGAAAATGTTAGCATAAGATTTATGGTTACGTCTAGTCATTTCAAATGTAAAATAAAGAGGGTTTGTTGCCAATCAAGTATTGCGCTTAAATTCATAAAGTCGAGGTACCAAACTTCCTGAGGTCACCTCAGACTAATTAAGAAGCGGGGTTGTGGACACAAACAATTGCATTAGCAGCTCAAATATTCTCGATGCCGAAAAATTCGGATGCCTCCTCACTGGGTTTCCCATAGGCGGACAACATGACGTGGAGGCACAAGATTTAGTATGCACCTTCTCTTGCCAAATGGCAGAAATATAGAAGAAGAAAAATACTTTAGAGCTTACGCCAATTACTAAAACCAAATCTGCTGTCGGAGTGGGAAAGCATGTCCCTTCTGTATAGGTGACTTTATCCACCAGACAGCCGGCAACGTCTGGGGAAGATCACCACAAATCTTTCTTCGTGAAGCCAAGTCCCAGCCTGAAGATCTGGGCTTTTCGAAAGCTGTCCAACAGTTTTTAGTATGAATAAAATATAGTTATATCTATAAAATAAAATTTTAATTGACATCTTTTAAATAAATCTTTGAAATTTTGAAAATCCAGATAACATGATTGCCAAGCAATCACGATTTTTGGTAGCCACAAATAGAATTAGAATTAGTTTATATAGCTACTTACATGGCCTATTTTCTCTGTTAATCGAAACTCTTTGCAAGATATGTGTTTCAACTCCAGTATTAAAATACGTTAGGGCGTCTACGATCTTCTCGTATTGCAGGGAGAATAATACTAAGAAAACTAGTAATTCGGTTAATATACTAACTACTTGAAATTGCCTACTTTCATTTTATGTGGTGAAGCCGAAAAGCAGCAGTTTGACTCGTGATAGTCTGCCCAGATATTATGATACTTGACACAATGTCTGTTTGTTACGTGATAAATCCCATCATATTTTACAGATACTCTGCAAAACTGACAAACACAAATATACACACACTATATACATATATAAATTCAAACAAGTTTCATTGGAACCAACCAATAATGTTTGTTTTTCTTCGATGTTTTTTTTTTCAGTTTGCGTATTATTTGTCACATATTCGGATGAAACTTTATTCGGGTTTTCTTTCGAGCAGATTCATTATTAAGAAAATTAATGTTATCAGTGTCATTCTAAAAGATTTTGTGTGTTTAATCCTTACATATATATATATATATATATATATATATATATATATATACTAAGCGGGTTTTCATGGACAAATTTCGAAATTCTCAATCTGAATAAATAAACTCTCAAAAATGTACGTGTGTCTCATATTTGCGTCTACCTGAATTTCAGTTATGCAAGTACAGCTCAAGAATCCGGAAAATTCCAAACTCCAGACCAACCCAATTTTTATGTATTTCTATCCGAAATTAGTTGCTGACATTTCCACTCGAGTATTGGTGCAACACAATCTTTGGCTTTGTACAAAAAGTAAACTAATTTGTCTTCATTGATCTATTCATATGAGATACCACGCTGTAGTGTAATGTTTAACAAGCTAGTCTTGTAAGCCATAACGCTAATGCAGTGACTTCAGTCACCACTAGGAATCAAGAAAGTACGAAGGTAATAAACTGACTTCTCATTTTAACAGATACATTTACTAAAATTACACAAAAATATCTTTGAAATAATAAAGAGTAAATTTATTCAATAAAATCACTATTGGTTTCAACTACGGCCTCCAGACGGCCTTTGAATCTCCTGTAACTCTTCTGTGCGGCCTTCAGTTGGTGAATGCTGCCATAAGCCTTGCCTTCACTTCATCTTTGGATCTTTGGTGTTACAAGGTGTCATACTGATCTCTCACTCAACTCACCCTACACATAATAACTAAGGGGTTTCAGTCTGGGAAGTTAAGTGGCAGATGTAAGGAGTGAAGTGGTCGCAGAAATTATCAGAGTCATGACTGAGTTCTCCTGCTTGTGTGGCATGGTGCAGAGTTCTGCTACGTGACATAGGTTCTTCTAGCAGCCACCCTCTTGACCCAGAGCAGTACTACCTCCTCAAGGCACTTGATGTAGGCCTCCGTGTTGAGTCTGAGGCCCTCACCAACAAATTCTGGAGTTCTTTTCTTATCAGAACGGTGAGAGTCAGTTTCCGAGCTGCCGTACTTTTGTAATTACCATTAGATTCATCTATTTCCGAATCCTCTATACTGTCCTCAGATTGACACCCAAACACTGTGAAATGTTAGTATTGGAACTTCCGGTGCAAATACCAAGCAGTACAGCATGCCGTTTCCAAGTTTCTGGAGGAATGAATTGCGTCATGGTGATTTTTTTCTTACGGACGGTGCCAACTGACCCTACTATATTGGGCAGTTCACAAAATCAATAACAAACGCGCATGCCTGAAATTAAAATATAAAATGGTGACAATTTACCCATCGAACCTGCACAAGATATTTCCTGAAGTTTATTTGCATGAAGTCATTATCTTTCTTTTACTTAAACAGATACTATCATGAAGCAATTGATACATCTACACCTGCTGAGACAGGTTGACCTATTATGACGTCTCAATTACTCTATAGCAACATAAATATAACTAATAGAAAACATCTTCAAAAATAAAATTTTATTTCAACTAGAATGATAAAGATGGACAGCAGTTGGTCTTGGGTGATAATGCTGATGGCTTTTGGGGTTCAATTTTCCTGTGGAGGGCTACAAAACACAGCTGGATTTATACGTTACACTTTACTGCAAAATGCCGACCCAAACGAGACCCGGTACATTACTTGGATAACTTCGATTTATGCTGGTATGGTCAATGCTGTTGGTAAGGAATTCAGTATCTTTTAAACAGTATTTTAAATAAGAGATAGATATTAATATATATCATTTTAATATAGTTATATTATAATATGGCTTGGTTGACCTCATGAAGATGTAGGGCTCCAGGTCTGTTGAACGTCCACCGACGGTTGATGATGCTTACACATGATATGATTTTTACATAAAACATATTTGATAAATCGTATCAGATGTACTGAGAAAAAATTCAGTTTTATGAGAGAGTATCTTTGGAATTTTGCCTCTTTCGTATACGACATTACAAACTAAACATTTTTAAAGCATTTCTCGGCAAAATATTTTCTAAAGTACAGTAGTTTATTTTTAAAAAATATCAAGTGTTCTCGAAAAAAAGATATATTTATTAAAATAATTTTATTATTAAAATTAAATGTAATTAACATTTTGTTATGTCGTGTATCCTGCTAAGTAAGCCTTCTACCTCTGTTCTAGTTGGTGTCCATTTATCATATGAGCTACCTGCTCATATGCAAATTATACTAATTTGCATCTCACTACATCTCCCTATAACAGAGGGGCCTTATGCCGCGAGTACTTCTTGTACTTCTTCTTGTGCCCTCCTGAACATCTTCCTTTATCTCTCTCCTTTCCCTTGGAGATCTAGATCTATCACGTCTTTCCCTATAATCGAATTGTTCCTCTTGCATACTCTGGTCTTTCTCTTCTAACTTGTCCCATTCTACTTCTTCCTCTTCTAACTCATCCCTCTCTACTTCTTCCTCCGCAGTTTCATTCTGCATTAACTCTTCTGTTACGTCAATAATGGGCATCTCTGAAGGCATTTCCTCATCCGATCCTTCTCCTTGGGATCTTATTTGGTCAGCATGAGCTAGAACACTGTTCCCATTTTCTTTATTTAATATTGCAGTATTATGTCCTTTCTGCATACTAAATTCAAAGCTGACTCGGGTTGCATATTCCTATTTCTTTTGTACCACATCTTTTGATTTGTGGCATATGACATAGTCAAAGGGGACCTTAATTGTCTGCCCATTAAGGTAGATGGACTTTCCGGCCTGCCTGCATGTGGAATTGTTCTGTAACTTAATAGTAATCTTGGTAGGAAAGCATCGATTTCCTCCTTCTGTTGCGAGCATGCTTTTTGCCCCTTCTTTACCGTCTGGACCATCCTTTCCGCTGCCCCATTACTTTGAGGGTGGTAGGGAGAGGTCTTGTAAGGTCTGCATCCTATTTTTCTTAGCCATTCATGCAAATCAGCATCCACAAATTCTGGTGCGTTATCAGTCACCAATGTTCTCGGTGTCCCATTCCTCGAAAATATCACTCTTAATATTTGCTTTACGGTGGTACTTTTTTTTATCAGGTACTCTCACCACTTCAGGCCAACCTGAATATGCGTCTACTAATATTAATAATAGTCCTATCCCATTGACATAGGCATGGTCCATGTGTACTCTGCTCCATGGTTCTACTTCTCAGGGCCATACATGTATTTTCTTTTGCTTAAAATTCCTGAGTTCTGTGCATTTTTTTGCATCTTTTTTACGTAGTCTTCTACGTCTCTTGAGTACCCCGGCCACCAGGCTTCCAATTTTAATCTTCTTTGCGTAGCTGCCACTCCACAATGTACGTCATCGTGTACACTTTTTTATAACCTGTCTCCTCTGTGTTTCTGGGGAACTGCCAAGTCTCCATTACATATTATCCCGTTTTCTATAGTCATTCTATGTCTAATTTCTTTGAATGGTCTTTTCAGCCATTGAACAATTTCCCCCAGCGATTCTGTTTTATCCTCGACATTATTCTATTTAACACTGGGTCATTTGTAGTTTCAGTAGCCATTTTATCTACAGATATTACATCGGTTTCTACAAGGTGAAAGAATGTGTCTTCAAATTCCTCGTCGTTTTTGTCCTCCTCTCTATAAAACCTCAATCTAGATAAGGCATCAACGTGCGGTATCGTATTCCCTTTAACATATTCAATGTCAAAGTCGAACGCCATCAGTCTAATCGCCCAACGTAATATTCTGGACGTTGTAACTTTCGGTAGCTCTTTTCTTGGGTTGAAAATAAATTCCAGTGGTCTGTGATCACTTTTCAACAAGAATTTTTTCCCATCAAAACTGTCTTTGTTCTATCCGTTGTCCACACTATGGCTAGTGCCTCCCTTTCTATATTCGAATAATTGTGTTCAGTTGTTAATCTCCTCGATAAGTACATTATGGGATGCCCATCTTGTGACAAAATACCAGATATGGACTGCTCACTAGCGTCAGTAGTTAGAGTTATGTCCTTCTTAGGGTCAAAAATTTGTACTATTGGCTTTTTTGCCAGAATCTGTTTTAAGTTTTCAAAGGCTTTCTGTTGGTGTTCTAACCAAATGAATTCCACTTTTTTTTTCTTAACTTAGCAAATGGTTCTGTCAACTCATTATATTTTGGTACATATTTTCTATAAAAATTTACCAAACCTAAGAATGACTCCAACTCTTTATTTTTTGGTGAAGCAACTTTTAGAATTTTCTCTATTAGTACTTTATCTGAGAGATCCTTCCTTTGATATTGAGTAACCCAAAATGATATTTCATTACTGTTGGTTACACACTTTTTTTATTTATTGTCATACCAGCGTCTCTCAGCCGGTTCAGTATATTTTCAGTTTTTTTTTTAAATCATCTTCATTTAAATCTCCAACATATATCGTCTTGATAATAGATGGTATTTTCGACATTTCCTATTACTTTTTCAATAGCTTTTTTGAAAAATTGCACTTGTTGTTTTTATGCCATACGGCATTCTTTTCCACCTTAACAGGCCTATAGGTGTGTTTATAGTCGTCACTTCTTTAAAATTTTCATTTATCGGTATTTGGTGGTAAGCTGATTTTAGGTCTATCTTCGAAAATACTTTCATTCCAGCAAGTTTATGTAAAGCTACTTCCACATTCGGAATAGGGTACGAGTCAGCACAAACTTTATGGTTCAATATTTTTTATAATCTCCACAAATTCTCAGGTCACCATCTTTTTTTTTTCAATACCACAATGGTGATGCCCATTTACTTCCTCCTGGAGAGGCAGGTTCTAATAAGTCTTCCTTTATTAGCTTTTTAAAAACGGTTTTCCTATTTTTTCCCACAAATTTCTGGGTACTATCGTGACGTCACTACCTGTGTCGATTTGCATTTCGACAATACAGTCGTTGATTTTCACTTTTATTTTTGTATCTCCGTTCTTACATCCAGTATTTTGTATATTATCCTTTTTACATTAAAAAATCTGTCTATTTTCATCCTCTACTCTTTCCACATTTTTCGTTTTACATACTTCTTTTGAAGTGATTTTTTTTTTTAAACATTTTGAACACGTCTTTCCAAAGCCTGGGCATTTTTCTTTTTCATTTCATGAATTTTTTCCACAGTACGCACAATTTTTTTCTTTTGTTTGTACCGTATATGTTTCAGCCATTATTTCTTCGTAGGATTTATTTTTATTTTGGTTGTAGGTATGTATTAATTCCTGCTGTTGTATAAATTCTATACACATATTCAAAGGCATGTTTGTAAGTTGTAACTGTTCCATTAACTTATATCTATGTGCTGAATTAGGCATACCTTCAATTAATCTTAGTTGGATTAATTCTTCTTCCGTTGTCTGCTCTCCTGTTCCTAGTTTTTCGAATTCACAGTATTTACTCGCACTTCTTAACCGGTGTAAATATTTTACTATCGGTTCATCCACTTCCTGCTTCATTGCCATAAACTTGGTCCTTTCTGCAATCACCAGTTTTTTCTTTGGCCTCATGTTTCCCTTAATAACCTGACTTATTTCTTCAAAAGTCATTTCTTCTAGTTCTCGAGGGTAAACCATTGTAGCAACCTTCATAATCGCTTCACAACTAGCGGTAGCCATGAACAAGTCGGTGACTTCATTTTCCCCTCCTCTGTTTTTGTTGTCTTTCAACTTTTTACATCTAGCATTAGCAACAAAGCAACGAATCCACGTGTCTACGTACTCTGGGTCTTCAAGGACCAAAGAGTATCCTATCGGCGACGCCATTGTTGTGTCGTGTATCCTGCTAAGTAAGCCTTCTATACTAATTTGCATCTCACTACACATTTATTATAAGATTTCGAAATCCCAAATCTACATAATTAATTTATTAAGTAAAATTATGAAATCATATAGAATTATTCTCCAATTAATAATATAATAATAAAGAAACTACCTCTTTACTCCATAAAGTTTACTTAAGATTTTAGCTCTTTTTACCTAATCTACTTTGTTGGTTACTGATAATGTTAAGAATGGCGGATTTTAATTTTTAGGTAAGCCCCTTTCTAAAAATACTATGGGTTAAATAGTTTCAGCATTCTAGCTAAAGAAGAGATAATTAAAATAAATCAGAAAAGAATTACAAGTGGACAATATCATTGTTGAATTATACGACAAACGAGTTTCCTTTTCTGTATGCTTTCTGTCATATGTGCAACAAAAGAAATAAGGTAAACAGAAATAAAGAAGACCAACTAACTTTTATAGTAAACAAAAAAGGTTTTAATTTAATTTTAGTGATTTGATCAGTGGCTAAAAACGAAAAAAAAAAAACATAAAGGTTTACCAGCAAGAAGTTAGAAATAATTCGAAATTAGTTCAGTCGGAAGTTGTTTTTTTTTTCTTTTTTCCTGGTATAGTTTTTATGTCAGGTCACCGAATGGTTAGTAGACGGACTGCTCTAAAGCAGATTTCTGAAACAACTGACTTTGCCAGCCAACTCGCTTAATTTTGGCGTCAACCAATGAATACTAATACCCGAATGATCCCCCCACACACACACTTTGTAAGGTCCTCCGACCACATCATAGACATCAAAGAACTTATGGATGAATAGGTTGTTTAATAAAGTTGTGATGGTTCACTCACATCAATGCAGAAGAAATTTTCCTCGTGTTCATGAAGTAAAAAGCATGCTTGACAGGGAAATTAAACGAACGTACAGACATAACAGGAAAGCATGGTAAATTGTATGCTAATTTTATACAATTTATTTGTTTGTGTGTGTGTGTGTGTGTTTTTTAGGTTACAATTGTTATATGCTACATGTGATAAAAGTAAAAAATTACTCCGTGTTATTACACGCCATATTACAGAAGGATGTCGGATACGTGTTGTTCGTACCGAGTGAAGAGATTGAATTTAACGTCTTTTGGTCGGATGTATGTATTTCCAGCAGGAACAGTTTTTGTTGCATGCCGGGGGTATTTTTATTATTTTCAATTTTTATTTATTTTATCTTATACAACATTTTTATGTTATTGTTTTATTTATTATTATTATTGTTTTTATTTCCTTTCATTTCTGGCGTTTACACATTTCTTTCCGGGTCCCGCCCAGGGACCTAAGGTTAGAAATGGTATTATGACACTTTCCACTGACAAAAAAAAAATTACATAGATCGTAAAGTGTGGGCTGTACTTGTCAGAACAATTTTTCGTATCTCTTTGAGGCATGGACTTTCAGGAATCCCTTCAATTAGTCTACTGGAGTCTTTTCCAACCAATTCTAGGGCTTCAACTACAACAGGGATTGTTGATGTTCCCATGTGCCACATTTTTGAGATTTCTATTTCAAGGTCCTTGTATTTTGACAGCTTTTTGAATATCTTCAAAGATAGATTGCAGTCAGCAGGGACTGCCATATCAATAAGGAGACACTTTTTTTGATTGTAGTCTTTAATAACAATGTCTGGGCGGTTGGCTTTGATTGTTCTGTCAGTGTGTATTGTGTAGTCCCATAGGATTGTAACAGGTCAAAACTCTGTGACCGGGTCTGGGTGGTGTTCATACCAGTTTCTTTCAGTTTCCTTCCCGTAGAAGTTGCATATTTTCCAGTGTAGATATTGGCCCACTCTGTCATGTCGGGTTTTATATTCAGTGGGTGCCAATATCGTGCAACCTGATACAAGATGATCAATCGTTTCTGGATATTTATCACAGAATCTGCATTTTGGGCTAACACAATATTTTAGTATATATGCTTGATAATTCTTAGTTAACAAGCATTGGTCCTGTGCAGCAAGGATAAAACCTTCAGTTTCAACTTTCAACCCTGCACTACGTAGCCACTGATGGGTACGGGTTTTGTCTACGTCAGCTTGTTTGGTACGGGTAGAGTATTAGCCATGAAGCGGTTTATCTTGCCATTGTTTCTGTATCTGGTCGGTTGCATTTGTCTTTGCTTTCTTTTTTAGTATGTTGCAGCTTCAGACGGTGTATTGTGCTTTACTTGTATTTCTGCGCCCATTTGAAGCTCCATTTTGAATTTGTTGGCTTCCTTTATTACGGAGTAAAGACGTTTACTACTTTCATGAACTTTGACACATACCATCATCCAGTCTTCTATCGTTTCCAAGTATATTTGGAGGCCAATTGTTGTAGTTTTGTAGGACAGTTCTAGTTGAATTAATCCTCTGCCTCCTTCAGATCTGGGCACATACAGACGATAAACATCAGCTTTGTGATGATGCATGCGGTAGCAGGTGAGAAGCTTTCTCATTTTGGCGTCCATTCACTTAATTTCAGCTATGGTCCAGTTAAGGACATTAAAGCTGTATTGCACCACAGGGACAGCCAAGGTGTTTATGGCTGATATCCTGTTTTTTGAGTTTAGCTCGTATTTAGTACCAGGCGTACACCCTTGTAGTACTTCTTTCTTACCTTCTCCTTCATTTGGGTGTGTTGTATGCCATCTCCTTCGCTAATTCCTAGGTACTTATAGGCTTCATCATGCTCCAGTTCCCTAATCTTTGTGACAAAATCTAAATCTATTAAGGGTGTTTTTGTAATTGTACCTTTCTTGAATGTTACTTTTGCACATTTATCTAATCCGAAGTCCATACCTATGTTGTCACTGAAGTATTTTACAATATTGAGGAGGCCCTTCAACTTATTGTCTTTGGCAAAGAGTTTGAGATCATCCATGTAGAGTAGGTAATTGAATATTATTATTATTATTATTATATATTTCATTTTCATTTATTTATAATAATAATGATATCACAACAAACTCTTCGATCTAAATGACCCAGTATTCTGAGAAATTTCATTTATAAAAATAGATTCTCTAAAGATTGTCAACTTCAGAGGTTAGTATTCAGTAATCATGTAGATTGAAGGTTTCTGGATGAATTCATCTTTATAGTGTAATGAATTGAGAAGCTCAATATGGTTACGAGTAAAGAACTATTAACAGAAAAAGGAGAAAAGTTTGAAATTCTTCATAAGAAGGGATTATCTCAAAAAACTTTTAGACATGGAATGTAGTAGTCACTCGAAAGGAAAACGCGGAAATGTTTCAACACCGACAGAAAAACATTCTGAAAGAATTAAGGTTATATATCTTACATGTAAAGAGAGGGAAAGAGAAATTAAGAAATTATATAGATATAAACATACATACATAGGAACCGCCTCCCCCATATACACATATAATCATATACAAATATATGTGCCTATCCACATATATATAAATATAAAGATGTAAAATGTATATACCTAAATACATACATACACATACACACACAAACTGATTACAGAAAACATAATTGTATAATACAATCAGAAAGTAATTTCAATATTTTACAAATTCGTGTATCAACAAAGTCTGAAAATATTTTAACAAAATGTGAATTTCAGAGAAACAATAATTTTGATAATCAGAAAAGAAATACAAGTGGACAATATCATCGTTGAATTATACGTCAAACGAGTTTTATTTATTGTGATTTTTGTTACATGTACCATTTGTTTCACAGAAGAAAATATTTATACAATAATAGATAATACCAGTATAAATAGTTTTATAAATCAAAATCAATTTATATCAACAAGAACACAGAAGTAATTAACAGAAGAATTGGTGTTAAACAATTATATATATGTAAAAAGGGGGAAATTGAAAATAAAAAATATCTGGTATACAGTGGATTTTTTTGAATTACGGCAATTAAATATTAAAAAAAAATTAATATTATTAAATATTTCCTCTTCTAAATTACAAGAAAAGATGACCTGACAATCTAATAGATTTCACTTTCAATAAAAGTCATCGGAGAATGAGATATGGAGAAAAAGATAGTATAATGGCGTTCCGAGTGTTGTAAGAGTGTCATTTTAAGCCAAGATTTAAAACCTTGTTTTTAGTGATAGAAAGTTTGATATTAGATGTTGTTCTCTAAATAAATCCACGACTACCTCCTTACAGGCGCAGAAGGAAGGAAAAACCCCGAAACGTTCACTAATGACAAGGCTGCACCAACTGGCAAAATAATATATATGCAAATATCCTTTCTAATTCCAGGGCCAAAAGTTAGCGACAAACGATATCATAAATAAACAAGATACAGATAAATCGACTAAAACACAAGCTTCACAACTTATGCACCCACGGTAGATGGAAAGAGGTAATCCGTATTTTATTTACAACATCTATTTGAAATATCAAACTTCTCTCACCGAAACGGAAGCTTCAAGTTTTGGTTTAAAATTTGCCACTGGATTAAGAAAAAATGACACCCTTAAAACATTAACTAAAAACCATAGATTCAAAATTGGAAAATATTTCATACAAGGTACCTTAGTAGCCACCTTTACAAATACCGATGAAAGTACATTACAGGAGATATTTACTGGCATTATCTTAAATGACAACACTTACATAAAAACCAACGAACAAAAAGTAAAAATACATGCACAAAATTCACCAAAACAGTCAAGAAAGTATAACAAATGAAAACAAATCTGGGATTAGACTAATAAAATACCACCCGAGTAGACCCACACACTATACATCTTATCCAAAACACAAATATAACATACCCATCAGACCCATAGTCTCCGGAATCAACAGTGCATATCACAAATTAGCTAATGCTATGGCAAAAAATCATAACTTTGTTTTAGGCATCATCAACTGAATACATATTAAACGACGTACCTTCACTAATTCGCTAAAAAAGAGCATACCATGATAAAAAAATACCCCAACATTTATTATTGATTGCATAAGCCTTGGTAGCAATAACTGCATCAAACTTGTTGCCCACTGACATCAACAAACTGCTGCATAGGGAACAAAACAAAAGGAAAACCGTACATAAAATTCTAAAAAAAAAAAAAACAATTCGAAATACAAAATTTAAAATATCAGCATTTCAACGTCTGCATTTTTTCTGAGTAAAGAACTGTAGCCGACTCTTTTCATTATTATATTTTTTCCTTCCTCTTCTACACATATAATTCCAACAATAAAAACATTACTTTCGTCCGATGAAGTACTTCTAGCGTTACACAATCTTTTTCTTATATATTCATATATTCACACACACACACACAAACACACACACACAGATATTTGAAATCAAATACACGATTGCAGTATGCTTCTCTAATAACAATTGAAGCACTTATTGGTTTCACTACCTCGAGATTGACATACCGTTTAAGCTGCCACTTTTATTGATATATTTAAAATTTATATATAAATTTACGGTGTCGCCATGGGTTCACCTATAATAATATCAAAGTTTTATATGTCAACCCTAGAAAAAAAAGAACAAGTTTTAAAAACAGTTCCGTCCTTAACTTCACATATGAACTGAACATCAATAATAGGTTTTATTTCGTAGACGTGTCAATTGACTTAAATAGTGAAAACAAAACAAAGAACTTAAACCCATACCTACTTAAAATTACAAATGTGAATTCCACATAGATACAAAATAGCCCTCATAAATAATTTAATAGTGTACATGTAATCTCTTCTTCGCGTACAGTATTTCTTAATGAAGTGAAAAATATAACAAATGTACTAATTAACAGTAATTTTCCTAACCATATAGTCGATAAACAAATTAAACTAACATTAGAAAAATAGAAACAAATTATAATAAATAACAAACGTAAAATTAGAATTAAACTATTCTACAGAAATTGAACTAACGAAAAAAATTAAAAGGAATCTAATACATAGATACATGTCAACTGATGTCAAAATAAACAAATTAAAGTTATCATTTATTACAAAAAAACTCCAATATGATTACCACCAACGCCTTAAAAAATCATGACTCCAACAAACTAAAATTTTCTATGAATTCAATTGCCCGATTGAAGAGTGCTTCTCTAATAACAATTCAAACACATGCATTGATTGCACTACTACAGCATTGTCACACCATTTAACATGTCACTTCTTTAGCAACATATACAGATACAGATATAAAAACACATATTTCCATATGTTTACATATCTACATACAGATACATTCATGCATACACAGTTACGCACACACACATGCACAGACATGAATACACATATATATAAACAGAAAATGTGTATTATCATTTTTTAATCATTTCAACATGAAGAAAGGCGATAATGCCAATAAGACGCCAGGTGGGAGTGAAAGAAAATGGCAGAAGTTGGCGGTGGACGCTGTATTTAATATGTTGAGGTTCATTGATGACAGGGAAGCAAGAAACCAAAAGAGAATTCCATAGGATAGAAGTGCAAGAAAAGACACTATTAAAATAGAATTGAGTATTACATCAAGCTATTTCTATGAGATCTATTTGCCAGTTTAGTAGCACACTTAAATTCATGCAGTCGAGGTACCAAGGAGGAGAGCTCATTAGAACAACTGCCATGAAAATATTTATAGAAAAGACAGAGGGAAGCCATGACAGTGGGAGAGTGACTAAACTCGAGATGCTGGATCAGGACCGATAACATTGCAGAAGCTCCTTTCAATTTTATCAAGAATATCGATATATATAGCAGAAGCACCAGACCAGATATAGCAGCATTATGCAATGCACAGGACGAATGGTAGATTTATAAATGTGCAAGATCGATTCTGACGAGAAAAAAAATTACCTGGCACGACACAGTGAACCAACTTTTTTAGTAGTAGATCTAGCAATTGATTCAACATAATCACTCCACTTGATGTCAGTGGAAAACGTGATCCCAAGAAAGCGCAATAAGTTGCTCTCCTGGAGGTTAGCATCAACCATGCTAATGGGTAGCAAAAATGATTTTCTATGATGATTAAAAGGAAGCAGTTTCTTGCCCAAGTTAACAACTGATTGGAGGCTGTTTTCGAGAGTAACTGCCAGTTTTACTTTGTCGAATCTATTTCACATAATATTAAGACAGGAGTAAATAGTTAGGTTATTAGCATAAATCCTTTGTTGGGAACTGTTGAAACTTGACTAATGCATGGTATAATAATGCAACACAAAATGTACTTAGAACAAAATGTATTGAAACAAGAAAGTGTAGACAATATTTACATATAGTCTTTTGTATATTCCTGGGAAGACCGTTCCTGGAGAATGTGTTGACTTAGTCGCAGTCGGGCAGAGTCTCTGGATTGAATCTCTTGATTCCTCCCCCGTCTTCCCGGTACCAACCATATTTATATGGTCAGTACTCCACTATGCAAATTAGGTGGATCCTACCACAACAGGAACTGATGACATTGGGAAGTTCGTTGATGAAGATAAGCAACAACGTAGGTCTAAGGATAGAGTCGTAGGGGATCCATGCATTAATGTGAAAGGATGGCTATTCAACACGACTTCATTATACGATTTGTTAAGAATGGTGATTTTCTAAGTGTATCTTAGATGTAGCACAAGGCTGAAAAAATGGAGCATCCGGTTAGGATCTAACTCACTCAATTTGTTAAGAACCATTTGATGAAGTCAAATATTCGGCCAGAGACACCATTGCCCCTGAGCTTGTGAAGAAGATTAGCATGCCAAACTCTATCACATACCTTTGCAATAGCTAAAATCACAGCCCGAGCCTCACTGCTCTTTAAAGCTTGATAGTAATAACTGTTAACCCATCAGCGGTTGAGGTAGAGCCTTTAGCACTTTAGCAAAATGAGGTAAAAGACTAAATGGGCCGATAATTCAAGGGATCAGAAGGTTAATCAGCGTTCTTAAAGACAGAAACTAGAAAAGAGAATATTTAACATGCTGGAAAGGTAGAAGCAGCAAGGCATTTGTTGTAGAGTTTGGCGATAAAAGGAGCCCGTTCATGATCACATTGTGGAAACCAAGTTTGCTGACTTTATACGTGATTCTCATTTTGAATATGATATAAATTTGTTTTATTGTTAAATAAAAAAACAAGAAAAACAGAAAAGTTGACCAAAGATAAATAAACAAATAAAAGATACAAAAATCAATTTCTTCTTCAAAGAAGTTCAGTTGATCGGTGATGTGTCAAAGTAAAATTTTTACTTTTTAATTCCAGCACCCATCGCCAGTCTTTTTGTATATAAATACGGTTGCCGAACGTCAGTCATTGTTGGTGGGACTTTCGAAACTCTTGGCTTTGTCATTTCCTACTTTACTAGGGAAAAATGGGTTTATTTTATCTCATACAGCCTCATGTCAGGTAAGACAGAAAAAAATGAATTTTCACGATTTTTCATTTTTGTTATTAAAAAATTATTTGTAACAGAAAATCCTACACGTTTTTCATAATGTTTATATTCTTTTCGATATTTTATCAACATTGGTTTCGAGAATATATACTCCGACATTCTGACTGCATTCTGAAATTCTGAGATTAGATGTTTTCATCATTTCATACATTTGAAATTTGCCGTATCAATCTGTGATCTTTTTAGTAGAATTTTTTAGTTGACATATACGTTGGATTTCGTAGTGTTTTCTAAAAGGCTAATATAAATCGAATTTATCGCTATTTTCTCGATGCCATATTTTCGATGCCATGTTCATCTCTGATATTTTCTTAAACGTCTTTTATAATCTGTTCTAAAATTCTGAGATGATGCGCTTTCATTCTTCCATATATTTTCACTTTAGTGCATTTATCCCTGATTACTTTAACACCATATTTCGGTCAATATATGCTTCAGCCTTCCTAGTGTTTTCTACAATTCTGAGATGAGATGTTTTTATTAATTTATATGTTTTCTAACTTTCATTTCTAATCTTTTTAAACACAATGTTTTGCCGATATATATGTTTGTCCTTCTGAAAATTCTAAATTATGCTTTTATTATCCTGTATATTTATTCCGAATATTAGCATTTCTTTTTATTTAAAACATAAAATCAATTCCGATCCATTCTTCATCGATCTTCTTTATTTTATTATATGTCCGGAGATATCGTAATTTTTCAGCTTGTGGAGAAGACCTGCTGTATGCCAAAGTCTGCCAAAGCCTGCCAAAAGCTTTCGAGATGTCCTATGCTACAACTCGGGCTTCAACGGTTTTATCTAGAGCATGATAGACTCTTTAGGTAATTATCCTCAGTTCATCAGCAGTTGACCTGGAGAAATGAAAGCCATATTGCTTGTCTGATAAAAAGGCCCTGCGATACGAGATGCATCACCAATTTGGCATTGATTAGCGCCTCTATAATTTTCCCAAAAAGTGGTAGAACGCTAATAGTTAGAAGGGTTGGACATTTCACCAAATTCTTAAAAAGTATGGAATAACAGGCGGGAAAGCAGAAGGCAATGAGTCATTTATTATACAGTTTAGAGAGAAGAGGATTCAGTTCGGGAGCACACTTCTTAAGGACTGTTATAGGAATACCATCGGATCCACATGTTAGGTTAGTGATGATAGCAGAAACCATAGAAGGGGTTATATGCATATCACTCAACAGAAACTCACTTCTAAGTGGGAAGTTAGTCAGGGATAATCCAGATGAGTCAAGAGTAGAGTTTAAGGAGAATTTGCGAGTGAAGCATGCTGGTGTGAACCATAGAGAGGACTGGGAATTCATCTGATATTTCATCTGAAATGAAAGCATCCATGTCGGCTTTCACCCCAGAAAAAAAACCAGTAGTGCAACTGGAAGGTTAAAGATGACATTCCAAGGGGCGCCCCGATGAAAATCACAGAGTGAGTCCCAAACAGCATGTTGGTAACGGAAAGAAGTCTTATGAATAGGAGTTTCGCGTTTAATAGATGATTTGATCAAAATATCAACAGATAACACAGAGTGATCCAAGTTACCAAGAGAACAGTGTTTTGAAGTTCGGCACGATCGAAGAGATGAGGTCATACCTTTAAAATGTTTCAGCCACGTGTTGTGGTGCGCATTAAAATCACCGAAGACAAAGATGTTCGTAGATGGATATAGAGAGAGTGCCTTGTCAGTACTGTCAAAGGGAAGCGATAAATGAAAAAGAGATAGCTAACAAAATTTAACAATGAAAGATGGCAGCACATGGACTAGTTTCTGGGGTCTCGAGATATAATTCTCTGGACATTGGAAATACCCCGATATTATGCGACTGTTGATCAGCGACTGTTGATCAGAGCAAACCAAAGATTTCGGGCTCCTAACGATCAGTCGGTAGCAATAGCCAGCCAACTGCCAACCCGGTATCCTCATTATGGAAAGTCACAGCCACTGATTAGTCTGGTCCCCAAAGTTTATGCCAGTTAAGTCATTATGACCCCTAGTAGAAGAAAGAAAGAAAGAAAGAAAGAACTGGTCAATCATATCCTGAACAGGGAACATGGGATGATCCTCTACTCCAATTCAATAGACGTGAAAGGATGATAGGTGAGCCTATCTACTCTTATTAATCTTCTCGTAGAACGGGGGGGGGCTGTGAGATTTTATCGAGACGCCAACTCTAGCATTTAAAATATACATAGTGCATAAATTAATCGGGGTCCTTAAATTATAATAATTTTTAAGATTTTTGATTAGTAAATATGTTTTTTAATAACATTATCCCCTAACGTTTACACCACTGAATCAGAATTTTAAAAGATTTAAAACTTTATAAATTATTCGAATTAATTTTTTTTTAAATTAAAACAATTCTTGTAAAGAATTATTATTGATCGAATAATTTTTCCTTAAGACAATATTGTTGTTAATATATCTTATTCATAAAAGGAATTAAAAGCTTTTCTAATTAAATAATGTCTTAGTTTTAATGCATTTTTTATTTTACGATTCAGAGCAGATTTTCGGTAAGTCAGAATCTGATTTTACAAAACAAAATTATAATTTGTATTTTGCAAGGATTCTGCTTTTAACTAATATGAACATTAAGCTTTACGCCACTGAATTTGTCGAATTATTATAAAATTAAATAAGTGGTATGTAACAAATATACAAAAATAGATATTTACCAAAATTTTCTAAAGAAAAATTATTAAATAATGTAATTACACTCATTTGTGAAAGTTTCATTGAAATCTGACAGCTTATTTAATTTTTACAAGAATTTCTAAATCAATGTACTTTTCAGCGCAAAAATTTCTATACTAATTTATTGTCCACACACTGACGCAAAAAGCAAAACTTTATACCAAATTTACGAACGTTCTAAAAAGGATTTAAAAATATAACCAAATAATCAAAAATTTCCTCTTGTTTTTCCTTTTAATAATAACATAAAAATTTTGACGACAAAACATTTTTTTATCAAGTTTGCGTCATTTTTTCATCATGATATGTTCTTGGTGGAGGTACTTAATATATATATATATATATATATATATATATGTATATATATATATATATATGAAGAAATATACTCTTAAGGTGTGGCATATTTATGGGATAAAGTGCCCAACATCAGAGATAGATATATTATATATAAATATAAAAGTGAACATTGAAGTCAACACTTAGATGCGACAGGCTGTTTCATGCTAGACGCAATCGTCAGGCCACCTCTAGCCTGACGATTGCGTCTAGCATGAAACAGCCTGTCGCCTCTAAGTGTTGACTTCACTGTTCACTTTTATATATAATTTTCTTTCTAGGTCTGGGTTCAGGATTAACCTTCATTACTGCAATGGTAATACTCAACTTCAATTTCGAACGCTACCTTTCCGTGGCATCCGGAATCTCTTGTTCCGGACAAGGCATTGGTCTTACCTTCATGCCAATTATCACTAATTTTCTTTTTGAGAAGTATGGCCTTCAAGGCACGTTTCTTCTTCTGGGTGGCATAACTCTACAAAAATGTATCTTTGGAGGATTGATGAGACCGTCCGCTCTTGAATTAGATCAAATTTCCAAATTTGGAAAGACCAAAACGATCAAGAATCCAAAATGCCTAAAGGATTTACCAAAATCAGCTGAATTTGAAGACCAAGTGTCTGTCGGTGCAGACACAGAGAATGCGCAAATTCAAGAAGTAAGTTCTATTTTCTTTTGTTAATTTTTTTTTGTTAATTCGTTGTAGGATTTGGAAGTCAGTAGAATATTTAGAAGGTCGTCTTGACTTTCCAGTTAGGATCGCAAAAAATCCCGTGGTTAAATTAATGATTCTTTGTTAGGAAAATATACATATCTTTGTTTCGTCAGACTTTTGCTGAATATTATTTAAGATGAAGACATGGCTTTGAGTGGCACAAACATTTCAAGGCTGGTCGTGTGTCCTTTCAAGTTTATGAGCGACTAAAATGACCAGCAATACGAAAGAATACTTTGACGATATTTGTAATCTCTTTCATGAAAAACCTGGAATTTCATTTCCTTGTTGCGAAGTTAACCACTTACCCTTGACGAATAGACATTGTGGTCGATGTTACACATTTCCGAAGGGTGTAATTCAAAGTGGATTTAAATATACAAAAATTTGAATGATATACAAAATATATTACTAGAGTCATGGATGAATTTCTTATATATATATTCTTATATATATATATATATATATATATATATATATATATATATATATATATATATATATATATACCGGGTGTAACAGCATAATTGTCAATTCCACAAAATTTTTAATATCTAAAAAACAATAAACTAATTGGGTTTCTTTTTTCCAGGTTTTACAAATAAGACATTTAGCCATGGTGACACCATTTGTTGTATGAATCACTGAAAAATCCTTTGAGCTAGAAAGAGAATAGTTTAAAAGCATATTGTGTCAGCACTGCTGTATTCTCAACTGAGCAATGGTGAGAGGAAAAAGAAAATTAAGGTCTTTAGTAATGGCACCAACATTCATACCTGGCTTCAATCTTCAATGTCCATTCAAGAACCATCAAGAGAACGGTAAGTATAAAAATATGGAACAGTAGAGAGGAAAACTCGATCAGGAAGTCCCAACAGGAAGAGGGATCTTCATTTCAACGTCGAGCTAAAGAGATCAATAAGACGTTTGACACGTGAGGGAGGAGTTTCCGTTATGACAGTCCAAAGAGCAGTGATAAAAGACTTGAAAATGAAATCGTACGTGAAACCCATGTGGCAACTTGTTACTCCCGGACAGAAAGTTAGAAGGTTAGAGAGACCGAAGTTCCTCTTGAATAAGTCGGAAAATTATCCTGGAAACATACGAGAAGTTTATTTCAATCTTTCATGAACATAAATCCTTAGCTATGATTAATCCAATCCTTAGCTATGATTAATTAATGATGAACATGTCAATTTCGTTTATGATCGCTTTCATCAACGATTCTCCTGTTAAGCTTGGAGAGTAATTATACATTCTCATTGCTCAAAGAAGAATCCAATAATGTTATAAAAACCTCGGAGAATTCCAGTAAGGTATCTTTAATGATTTCTAAGATACAACAACAGTTCAAAGCTTAATCTAACAATTGGACAATTCTTCTTTTACCCGATTTGGACAATTTTGCTATTACACCCGGTATATATATATATATATATATATATAAAATAATGGACTCTCCCGTCGGTTTCGACGTATGAGGATCTGACAGCTTACTTGATTCAGTTATGATATGTGTGTGCGTTCGTGCGTGCATGTGTGTGAGTTAAAGATTAAATGCAGAAGAAATAATAAATAAGCAACGTATATCAATCTAACGTGTTTCACTGATTAATAAATCTTCATCAGAGATTGAGAGAAAATATACAAAAAGACGGAAACTCTGGTATTTTCAATTTTGTTTGTGCCAGTTTTCATTGGTTAGTCACGTGTCACGTGCATTAAAACCATAGATAATTGTACATGTATGGAAGTTTGAAGATTCATGTATGGTTAAGTGGGAATCGTTTGGTAATGCGTATTCGTAATTGTGTATGTGTGTCTGTCTAGTGGGAGTTCTAATGGTTTTCACCCCACTAGGCAGACACACATACACAATTACAAATACATAAATGGAAATAGCAGAAAATTAAAGACAGTATGTGTGTGTGTGTTTCTTTAAATTTTTATTACATTCTTTTTCAACTGTGTGTGATATATTCATGAGGGAAGAGTACTCAACATCGGATGTAGAAAACAAGAGAATTAACACATGACCTGCCAGTCACCATCCAGTGTTGAGCTCTATGTCCCTCTCTCTCTCTATCTCTCTCTCGCGTATATATATGTGTGTGTGTCAGACACACACACACACAGATATATACGACTTTGTGCGTGTGCCTGTGTGTGTGTGTGTGTGTGTGTGTGTGTGTGTGTGTGTGTGTGTGTGTGTGTGTGTGTGTGTATTTTATTTGTTGTTGCATGCATAAACTAGAGTGTTAGAAAATTAGAGAAATTAGAAATGGAATAAGCTGTCTGATGTATGTACAACATAATAGTAAAAAAGTGGTAGTGCAACTGTACAGTGCAGTATTGACAATCATCGGAGACGGATAAAATTTAACACCTTTTGAACACGGAATAATTGTTATTAAATGAAAAGATGAGACATGTTGTCATCTTCGGGGTAGCAACAGTTACAACTTTCTCTTGGGAAAGAGTAGGAAGAGGAAGAGGAAGAATTTTGGACAGACCCCAACGGCACATGAAAATCTGCAGGTGGCCACAGATAATGCAAGAACGAAAAACAAATAACAGAAACAGTAACCACCACAGGATGAATAAATCCACAGTAGAGATTCATCTTTAGATTTTGGTCGGAGAAGTTCATCATTCTGAAAGTTGATTATTTTCTTAGCAATTCCTTTCTTACTTTATTTTCAACTTGAGAATTAAATAGATTCGGAAAAAAAATGAAACTCAGATTCTCAGGCTTTTAATCCACTGGAGGAACTTAATATTTCTTTTTAAGTCCTTCTGGTCATGAATATAAATGACTCCATATCTTTTTTCTTTTTAAAATTATAAAAATTATTGGGGTTTCTATTTTAGCTTCTTTCTTTTTATGTGCCATATCCTTTCAGGACGGAGGCAATCATGGCTCCCCACCTCCCTCTATCCCTTGCAGCTCTCAACAAGTTCCTTCTCTCTGCTTCCTCCTCAGACCACGTTCTGTCATCCACTTGCTTAAGCCCGCTCGGTATGTCATCAATATATATGACTCCATTTTTTGGTTGGCTAATATAAGGAAATATAAAGTGCCACAAATTCAGAGTTGATTTGCCAACATTTGAAATTTCATTTAAACCCTTTGATATTAGAATGCATTTTATATCTTAACTGATATGTTTTTTGTAATTTAAAATTAAGTTTAAATGCAAGGTAATATCTACAACTGGGGCAAACTGACACATCCAATTAAATTTCTTCTCTCTAGCTTAAATTTAAGGTTATTCAACTTAGAGAATTTCGCAGTTCCGGAATTGCTGTAAAATTAAAATGTCCCCTTTAATATGATTTCATAGTGTTATGGTAGTTGTTCAATAGGGCATTGTCCTGAAATACCACGGTAAGAAAAAGCAGTCTCTCAAGTATTTTGAACCCTATGTTCACCCATCCTGTGTGCATCCATCTTTCAAACGTGGAGGGCGTGTCTGTCCTGAGAGCTACAATAACTTTTAAATTCACCCAGTCAAAGACAAAAAAAAAATTCATACATTTCTGCATAAAATAAAATCAAACAGAGAAAATAAATGGATAAACGAATTTAGATAGCTTACAAAGTTCAGTTTGGTCTGGTATGAGGCCATGATATTGGAGTTGTAGGGGGGGGGATGTACCCCTATTATTTATTTTGTGAAGATTAAGACAAGAGAGGAGAAGAAATAAGATGAACACGTATTCAATTTGTGACATGAATCAAAGTAAATTGTATTCACAAATATTTACATTTAGGTTTGTAAGAATGAGTGAGTTGGGCGAAGGTTTATCTTGCAACTAACCGCTTTCTCGCGGGAAAAGGTTTTTATAGGATTTTGAACAACCCCACGATTTGGCGGCAAAAAAGGTTACACTCACCCCTGCCCTGATTGGCCGAATCAATCCAATCAGCGGACATTTAACATACCACATTCGTTTATTCAGTATACATTTGATTTAACGTATGTGAGCATATGTGAGGATGTGTGTGTGTATATGTGTGTGGACGTACAGTTCCACAGAATAATCATTTAGGATCGAAATCACATATCAAGAGAACGAGCTTACGAAATAATTTTGTAGCAAATATGCAAATATCTCATCAATTAAATACACCAAGTTGTTATTATTATCATTATTATTATTATTATTAGCAACGGAATATTTTTATATTGAATCGGAATTTAAAATTGCTCTTATATCTGTTTTCTAGGAGTTTCGTCAGAGTTGCATATCTGACATATTACCCAACGAACATGAAATCGAGGAAGAAGGGAAAAGCGGACAATCGTTCATTGTTTCTGCTGTTTTGGAAGACGAAGCTGAAGCTAAAGATTGGTCTGTTCACGTTATTTCCGGTGAAGAGAACATGGCGTATGATTTTAATGAGTCGGGTAATGTTACATCTGAAATACTAGATGATAAAAAAACAGTGGACAATGACAGACAGATAGATATCAAGGATTCAAACTTTACAGCAGCCGAAAACAAGATATCTGACTCTTCTAATATCATAGGAAATCCTTCATCAGAATATAACAGAACGAAAAACAAAATGGCTGCCCTGTTTACTTCCATAGACGTTATCTCCGACGAGAATGAAGCCACCGAAAACAAAATAGCCGCGCAAAATAACGCGCCAAGCAAAATGGTTACTTTTACAGATGATATCACCGTCGAGAATGAAATAATGAAAATCAAGTGGATGTAGAAAACGCGCCAGACAACATGGCTGACGGTTTTCATGAGACTAACAAAGCATTTTCGAGCCAGACAAGCAGTTCAAACAGCACCAATCACAACCTTTATTTGAAAGTTCTAAAAATCCGCAAATTCCGTTTCTTTCTCGTTAGCATCATCTTTTTCAGCATTCCTGAACAAATAATTTACATAATTTTGCCGAATTACTTTGTTGATAATGGTTCGAATCAGTTTGAAGTGTCTTATCTTCTGTCGATTCTTGGAATATCCTCCACAGTTTCCCTCTTTCTCATGGGTGTCCTTGCCAACTCCCAAATAGTAGACACCTATGTCCTATTCTCGGTGCCTTTTGGAATACTAGGTGTGGCAACTTTACTGATACCATTTTATGTTCAGACATTTGCGGGTCGAGTGTCATATGTCATTTTTTTCGGAGTGTACAATTGTTCGGTGTACAGTCTTCTTAACCAAATTATCTTGAGAATCACCGGAATTGATAATTCAACGGCAGCTTTTGGCTTTGTCATTTTCACAAAAGCAGTAGCCGGAATTTTTGGTCCGCCATTGGCAGGTAAATATTATTTTGTTATTAATTATTTTTCTTTTGTTGGGTGGGTAAGTTAAATTAAAAAAAAAATAGACACCTTTAATGGTCCAGAGATTATATGTTATTTCCCCAGGACTGGGTTTTTCCTGGTTCTTCAGATCACATTTCCGAGCATAACAGAAAATTGTTTTAAAATTTACTTATTATTATTTTTATACAAGTTTTAAGGGGTAGTTTTAAGTTGATTTAAGGAGATAAAAAAGAGAGGAGGAGGAGGACGACGACGACTGATATGATCGAAATTAAAGAGGGAAGGGAGAGATAGGAATATGTTTAAATCCATCTTTATTAAGATACGTAAGTGTAAGGGTGGTAGGGTAAGGTACCAGATATTTTGACCTATTTAACAAGTTCTTTAAAGGAAAAGGAAGGAAGACAAAGAAAAAAGTGAAGAAAAGAGATAACACATAATAGACAACAAATTGGGAAGCAATAGTGGTGTTGAAATATGGAGAAATAAGAAAAAGAAGTATGAATTATCATACATAGGCATATTGTGATTAATTTCAAAAATACATATTAATATAATTTACAGTTAACGCTTGACATTATTTTAAAGATTACCAACAAAATAAAAGAAAAGAAAAATATTAATATTATTAACCACAACTAATAGTTAAAAGTTACAACTTAAAGTTAAAATTTAAAATCTAAAATTTTAAAATTTGTGTGTATATGTATCTACATATGTGTACAGGTATATATGGTTAAGTGTGTTTTAACTGATCTAATATTATCTTTATCATCATTATTACCACCCCACCTTTATTCCTATTATTATTATTATTATTATTATTATTATATTTATTATTATTATTACCACCTACCTCTAAAATCATATTTTCTATATTTTCTGTTAATATGTTTTTGCTGACTCTTAATATTTTTATATAAATGTACCTTTTACAGATTTTTGTTAATTTAATAGTTATTTAAATTAATATATATATGTGTGTGTGTGTGTGTGTGTGTGTGTGTGCATGTATATGTGTGTGTGTGGTTGTATACAGACATATATATGTGTATGTTGTGTGTGTGCATGTGTATGTAGGTGTATATATGTAGTTATATGTATATGTACATATGTATGTATATGTATTCATATATATAATTGTGTGCGTATATGTATATAAGTATATATTTATGTATATATGTGCGTATGCGTGTATATGTGTATAAGTATATATTTATGTATATATGTGCGTATATGTGTATATATATGTATATATGTGTGGGTGTACGTATGTATGTACGTATGTATGTATATATGTGAGTCTTTCATTTACCTTGCATAATTTCCCATAAGAATAAGTTTACAAAACAACATTGCTTTTCTTCTTCTTCTTTTGAATATTTTTTCGATACTATTTGACATTTTTAAGTTGTTTTAAATTTTAGCTTTTAAATTTTAACTTTAAATTTCAAATGTGATCTGAAGAACCAGGAAAAAATCCCATTTCTAGAGAAATAAAATATAATCCATGGAGCCTTAAGGTTGTCTGTTTTTTTTAATTTAGCTAATATTCGCTCTGTTTTTACATTTAGCTCTCTGGATTACTTCCTCCTTGGGATTATTCATACAGATTACCAAACATTTTATTACCTAACTATATATATATATATATATATATATATATATATATATATATATATATATATATATATATCCCTGCTATAGCCTAGTAATTCGAAATATTTAACCATGAAAAAGTCTACTTCACAAAACATCGAGTTTTCACCGTCTCCTTCAAAGTAGATTCTTTAGACATGTATATAGTGATTCTATTATTTTTTCTAAGATTGCATGCGTAGCAACTCACATATATCAATTCCAATATAAATATATTCAATAAATATGTAAATATAAGTTTTTGATAGATGCTTGCTCTTTTCATAAAATAAAACCTCAACATCCGCATAATCGTCAACAACACTTTCATATATCTTCGGTTATCCCAATGACCAAAACTATTATGTTCGAAACGTTTATTCAACTGCAATATATTGAAAATGCGTAAAATAAAGACAAAAAACAGACATCGACATAACATATAAAACCTCATTTCATAATAGTATTTTGAATTTGTTTAAAAATAATTGTCTACAAAGCATTAATTAGTCATCAGATCTCGAGGGGGAAAAGTTGAAATTAATAAAATATTTTGTTTATTGACAAATGAAATGTTTCTGTCAAATTCATTTAATTTTTATAGTTTGCTACGTAATATATATCGTCAATGTTTTAATGGCAAATTGCAACCTTTCCCCGTCATCAAATACTTTTAATTTTCACTGGGAAGGTTTAGAAATTCAACAATATACTTTCAGGAGTTGTATGTGTGGTCATTCAGAATTGTAATGTAAGTTGCCACATTCACATTAACTCACTGCCATGTGAGAGAGCATCGTGATATTGAACCTAAGTCATACAAACGATATGAACCATACGACTAAGTCGATACATACAATTAACGTATTTTATTGATGAAATAAAAAACAATTGTACAAAGTAAATATATTTATATATTCAGGGTATTTCGTATGGCAGAAAATACAACATCAACTCGACGTTGCATAGAGGAACACAACTTGTACTTGAATATTATTTCATCAGGTTTAGCAAAGTAATATATATTTTGTTGTTCACTTGTCCATGGATTTTTTACCAACTTTCTTGTAATAATGAATTTGATGTAGCCCCAAACCATTAAATCTCCCATCGGGAAACAACTCTTCATGTAACCGCAAATATATATAATACACGCACGTGTGTGTGAATAATTGTCTTTCATTTATTATTCAGACGCTATTGCCGCATCTGCACAAGATTCAAATGCATGTTTCTTTTTGTCAGGTAAGTTATGTTTTATGTTGGGGCAACGCAATCAATATCCCATTGCTCGGCTTATTTTACTTATCCTGTTCTAAGCTAAAGAGAGATGAAGAAATAGATGACTAAGAAGCTATCTAGCTAGATAGATAGTCGAACTATAACAGGTATACAGTAGCGGTCATAATATAAAGAACGGAAACAACAAAGACATAAATATGTGTATTACTTAAAAAGTAATGCATGATTAGCAATGAAATTTTTAACGAATAAAGATTAGGGTGTAATGCATAAATATTATACAAAGTTACAAAAATTTACAGAATAGTTTTTTTTTAAATAAAGATTAAATGGAACAAAGGAAATAAGCTACTGGACAAAAGTTAAGGAACGATGTTAATAATTTGCATAAACTTTTAATTTACATTGTTAAAAAACTCGATGGAGCTTTTCAACAATAAGTAAAAGTTCATTTATCATTAGGACTTTATTTTTAAGTAATATAGCAAATTGTACACGCAAAACGCTCTTAAACTCATTATCGCTATCAAGAAAAATCCATTTCAGAAATTTCTGATATTGTTCATAGGTCTAAAAGTGTCGTTCATCGTGTAATTAGCAGGTATAAGACCGATAAAACGTTAGATGCAAAGCCAAAAACGACAGACCTCCAAAAACATCGCAAAGAGAAGATCGAAAAATTGTTAGAATATCTACAAAAAACCGTTTTGAAACTGCTACATCAATTCCCCGTAAATTTAATGAAGAGACAGATAATAAGATCTCAAGGAAAACGGTTGCTCGCAGGTTAAAAAATGCAGGATTGCATGCCTGTATTCCAGCTTCGAAGCCTCTCATTTCAAAGCGAAACCAAAGGGCACGCCTGGAGTATGTGAGAGAACATGTTGTTTGGACTGACGCACAATGGGATACAGTTCATTTCAGTGACGAGTCCAAGTTTACTATATTTGTTTCTAAGGGCAAAACTTACGTACGCCGTAGAACAGGGGAAAGAGTGTCTACTCAATGTGTCAAGAAAACCGTTAAGATTGGTGGCGGCAATGTGATGGTGTGGGGAATGATTCCAACTGCAGGAGTTGGCCCTATCATCCGCATACATGGCAATATCAATGCTGAGATTTACAAAAGGCTTCTTCAGCAGCATGTGCTATCAAGATTACACCATAATCTTTATGAATCTCCCATTTTCATGCAGGACAATGCACCTTTTGGTTTTTCTCAGAAGGTTATGGCTTTATTTGAAGAAGAAGGAATCGCTCTAATGAAGTGGCCAGCCCAGAGCCCCGACCTGAATCCAATAGAAAATGTTTGGAAGATAATTGGAAAAAGGGCTCAGAAAAGAAACCCGAAAAACCAGAATGGGAGGGAATTACTGCTGATTTTTGCCAGAAATTAATTAGATCGACGATGCAGAGAAGTCATTGAAAATAAGGGGATGTTTACCAAATATTAAATTTTGTTGATATTTTGTTCACAATCAAGTATTGACAAGATCGTTCCTTAACTTTTGTCCAGTAGCTTATTTCCTTTGTTCAATTTAATCTTTATTTAAAAAAAAAAAAAAACTGTAAATTTTTTGTAACTTTGTATAATATTTATGCATTACACCCTAATCTTTATTCGTTAAAAATTTCATTGCTAATCATGCATTACTTTTTAAGTAATACACATATTTATGTCTTTGTTGTTTCCGTTCCTTATATTATGGTCGCTACTGTATATACAGACAAATCTTTACAAAGAAAGAAAGAAAGAAAGAAAGAAAGAAATCTATTCATTAGGGTCCCTTCCAAAATGACAAATCTATTTAGTAATTTGATATTTTTGAGTGTGGTTTGGTTTTGTCATTCTGAAATAAGTCATCGTTTTAATGAATCAAATAATTATATCTTTACTCTTTGCTCATTTGTAACTATATTGCTTTTTTCATATGGTTACCATACATTATTGTAAGAACTCGTAATAGATGAAAACTACGATACTTCACTAATAGGTCACCAAGTGTTTATTGGAATGATACATCGGCTTTCATGTTGAAATGAGTTTTTATCAAGATGCTTTCAATAATAAATAAAAGAATTGAACATTTCTAATCATGTATATGCATGCTGTAGTTACAGAGATCAGAAAGAAGTATGCTATTAATATGCAGTTAATAATATTTATCATTATTTGTCAATAATATACATTTGTATACTTGTAAAATCACAATATCCAATAATACATTTACCTACTGTTATTTTTGTTTTTACAGGATGCATGTACATCATATGTATGCTTTCGATGATTTTATTAAATGATGGATCCGAAAGGTTTGTTAATAATGATATCAAATAACGTGCGCCCGCACGTACACACAAGCATAAACACACACATATATACATAGTTTTAGAAGTCTTAAAATTAGCAACGGTGTTTGTAGAGGATTTTTTCCAGGGCATGAAGAATATGGACATAAAAATGGACATGACGGAATTCGAACAAAAACTTTTTTTTTTAAATTCTAAACTCGTAGAATATCAATTGACATCTAGAAAATCACTTATTTCTAAAATTATTAAACTTCATTGGGTTCCTATTTTAACTTCTAAAATAAAAGGAATTTATAAACAAGATGATTTAAAAGTATTTTTTAGAATCAGATTCATTTCCAAATATTGTTTTATAATAGCAAGGACGAGTAACCTGGGACTTTATAAACTTGATTGCACACACTGAAAATCCTGTGTAGGTGAAACAAGTGATGGAAGACGGAATTTAACACAATGTATTGAACAAGAACAAGAAACAATAAAGCGTAAATTCTCACCTTCATGAGCATTCTAGATTTAATTGGCTATCAATAAAACACTTGGCGTGGAAAAAGATTTTTATTCGAGAAAATTAGTTGAATCTTTAGAAAAGGATGTAGTAATTTTATTATCTTATGGGGCATCTGATTCGAGAGACCCTTTCTCTACTAACTTGATCGACTCGCATTTTGGTTTTGTATGTAATCTGATAGACTCGACTAAGCTCGGAAAATTAGATAGTTTTGTGTGTTCTCATCGGTTAAAACATTTATTTTTGACATGTGATACGCTTACGCCTACATTAAGGCGATTTGATGTCATTTATGTGCGATTTAGTGTCTCCTCACAAAATAAAAAAATAAAAAAGATTAAAAAGGAAATTGTTAGAAACTGTATGATTGGATGATAAATACGAATACTAAAATGATTACGTAGCTCTATTTTTAGAAGTGATGAATTTGGAGGCACAATATCTATATTAGAAAATGCCTTTCATTTATCATAATTTTTTATCTAATTTTACTTTTAATTTATTTTAACATTCACAAAGTATTAGGTATAAACAAGAAAATGCGGAGCGAGCTAAAGTTTCAGATATTTTTAAATTGCAACGTAACTGTAAAATTACTTACAGGGCCCGACATCTATTGACAGCACCTGTATAATAATAATAATAATAATAATGGATCCTTAAGACTTTGGAAATGTACAAAGTCTCCCCCGTGGTAGTAAATTTCCTTAAACACAGAATGGGAATGTGCAAAACCACATTATACCTAAATCACACAAGAGGCACTGCCACCTCCAACTACCTGAATATCCGACGAGGAATCTTTCAAGATTTCCTGTTTCCCCTTCTATTTTGTCTTTCCTTAATCCCCCTTACACATGAACTAAACAATAACGACCATGAGTTGACAGGTCTTCTCAATACTGTAAAATGTTTCAGTGATGATATAGATATGGATTTCGGATTAGATAAAGGTGTAAAAGTAACATTCAAGAAAGGAAGAATCATAGAAACACACTCAATAGATCTAAATTTTGTTCCAAAGATTATAGGTACCTAGGAATTAGCGAAGGAAGAAGAAGGTAAGAAAGGAGTACTACAGGCGTGTGTGCCTGGTACGGAATACTGAGCTGAATTCAAAACAGAATATCAGCCATAAACAACTTGGCTGTCTCTGTAGTGCAATACAGTTTCAACATCCTTAATTGGACCATAACTGACATTAAGCGAATGGACGCCAAAACGAGAAAGCTTCTCGTTTGGCACTGCATGCATCATCCGAAGGCTGAGGTTGATTGTCTGTTTGTTCCCAGTTCCGAAGGTGACAGAGGACTAGTTCAACTAGAACAGTCTTACAAAATTATATTTGGCCTTCAAAGATACCTGGAAACTACAAAGGGCTGGATGATGATCTCTGTCAAAAAACATGAAAGAAGTAAGAAACTTTATTAAGTGATAAAGGAAGCCAACAAGTTCAAAATGGAGTTTCAAATGGGTGATGAAATGCAAGTAAAGCATGATACACTGACCGCAGCTGCAAAATAACTAAAAAAGAAAAAGCAAAGGTAAATGTAACCGACCAGATACAGAAACGATGGCAAGATAAACCGCTTCACGGTCAATACTCTGCACGTACCAAACAAGCTGATGTAGACAAACCCCGTATCCATCAGTGGCTACGTAGTGCAGGTTAAAAGCTGCAACCAAAGGTTTTATTCCTGCTGCACAGGACCAATGCTCGCTAATTAGAAATTACCAAGCACATCTTGGCCGAAAATGCAGATTCTGTGATAAATATATTGAAACAACTGACCATCTTGTATCAGGTTGCACGGTATTGGCACCCACTGAATATAAAACCCGGCATGACAGAGTGGAATAATACCTGCATTGGAAAATATGGAACTTTTATAGAAATGAAACTGCAAGAAATTGGTATGAAGATCACCCAGACCGGTTACGGGGATAGGACCTGTAACAATTTTATGGGACTTTACAATACACGGAGACAGAACAATCAAAGTTAATCGACTAGATATCGTGATTATAGACCGCAAAGATAAAATGAACCTTCTTATTAACCTAGCAGTCCATGCAGACTGCAATGTTTTTTTGAAGATCGAAATCTCAAAAATGTGACACATGAGGACATTAAAAGTTCCGGTTGTAGTTAGAACCATAGGATTGATTGGAAAATATTCCAGTAGACTCATTGAATGGATTCCTGGTAGTCCATGCCTTTAAGAAATAAAAAAAATTGTTCTCACAAGTACAACTGACACTTTACGCAGGGCTTTATCTATGGAAAATATGTGTGATTTTTATTTTTATTTTTTACTTTTTTTAATTTAATTTAATTTTTTTCAAATGTTCAAGGGAAATGTTATGATGACCTTAGGTCTCTGATCGAGACTCGGAAAGAAATGAATATACACCAGAAATCAAAGGAAATAAAATAATAATGATAATTGGACGGAACACCTTGTATTGACCCAGTGATATTTGAGTATGCCATTAAGAATCCTTTAAAATAATGCGCACGGTGGCTCAGTCTCTCGGTTGTTAATTTCAATTTCAATTTCAATGCTGCTGTACATCCTAATTGTTTTAACATGTCCTCTCATAGCTGTTTTTCTTCATCTGTACAGAGGAAACCATTCTCTGCTAATTTCTTCATGAATCAGCTTTAGAGGAGATTTTTTTTTTTGCAAGATGAGTGATTGAATTAAACGCAAGTTTTAAGAATCCTGTGTTTCCTGATAATGTTCACAAGAATTGGGTGCATGTTTTTGACTAGTTTTTCATAATGATTTTCTAGTCGGCCAAACAGGAGATGCTTGTATTTATTTCTGCCATTCAAGTGAAAATATATAACACTACGTCATAAGAAAAACTGTCACTTTTTGTTAAGTGGTCCAGGAGACATTTGACCTTTCCTGTCTGTTTTGTGACCATCAATCAGCTCTGCTTTTAGCCTCTTAACACCTTGGATTACAAGTGAAATTAATGAACATGTCAGGTTTTCCATGGTTTCTCACATATGCCCTCACATCGTGGGTGTACTCATGTATCAATGATAACCAGTGGATGTCGAGGAAAGAATAATTAACTTATGCTTTGTGCATCTATAACATTTAGTATTGTATCTCTTAGATGAACATAACCTTCAGATCTGATTTCTGGTTGATTGCATCAAATGTATGCTAACCTCTCTATTTCTAATCCTATCATACATATCAGTGAAGAACTGGTGCAAATATGCCTACATATGTTTATGCCATAAACTCCCGAACTTCTAAACATAATCTTCAATGTATAGGATTCCATAGTAGATACTTATTTCCTGAGCATTTTATTACCAGTTTTAGGATTTATATACATGATGTTCAATCAGTAACGATTCTCATCTTGCCATAATATCCCGTGTTTTCAGATAGTCTCTGCAAACCAACACCTTGATTGTTCCGAACAATATCCCGCTGTTCAACTTGTTAGCCTAGTAAAATAGTTGATGTTGAGGCACTGAATTTTCGCTTGTATTCTCCAGTTGATTTGTTGTCAAGTCTAATAATTATTTTAAAATTGTAAAACTCTCTAAAACTTCGCCGTTGCTCACATGTTCGGCCCATGGTATCTTTACCATCCTTCTGCAGAACTACATTTCTACAGTGTAAAAAAAATTCAAATTTTCGTCAGCTTTTCATTTTCTTTCAGAACAAAAAATGATTTGACTAAATTTTTATCATTATTCTGAATATCACAAATGCAAAAGTAAAAGGGTGATGATATTTAAAAGGAGGGGAAGTAGGATACGGGTGAGAGCAACGTGAAGAGTAATGATTTTTTATCTAGAATAAAGAGCGTGTTAATGAAAAATGATAATAAAATTATTATAAAAGCAAGAATTGTCTATATCTTTTTTAATGATAACAAGTTTGCAATATAGATATGAAATAAATATTTCATTAACAATAACAAATCGATTAAAAGATTTTATTTTTTCTGAGAAAATATAAAATTATATCTATTTTAAAAATGAAAATTTACATTTGTTAGATTTCAAGATATTTTTTTCAAAATATACGATTTAAAGATGTCAAACCGGATACTGGTTTTACTTGGAAACTAAACAGTTTAACTATAAAAGTCTGACAAATAAATGATGTCGTTCTTTAAAAGTTTGATTTTAAAAACTGAATATGCAAGTTATGTATCTCCATTAAGAACCGCTAATTTGGGCAAGACGTAAGACATAAGCTGACAGATAAAGGGACTTCTCTCGTAAAGTTCTTCTCTCAGGTTATCATATCTCAGTTGTGTCTCTGTCTTCGGACAGAATGCGACTCAGTTTGTGGCTCTGCCCACGAACAGAGACGCCGCTGAGGAAAATAAATACTGCGAGGTGCTTGGCCCTGGAGAAGAGCTGCCCAAGGCTGCATCCTTCCCCCATTGAGAGGAGGGATAGGAAGTCGCTACCGAGGCCAGGATGTACGCGCTCAGGTTCCCCACAGTAAACCCGACTTTGTGTCACATCACGTCTCAGTGAGGAGACGGGGCAAATGAATGTTACTTCTTTCAAGGCTGGAAGGTGAGGATTAATCTCTAGCGCCTGAGAGGTCTCGATAAGGAAATATTGTGCTTGAGTAATTTTTACATATATTCCCACGCATACGGGAGACTCACACGTTAAACTCGGCCTTGTTCTATATTCCGTTCGAGTGACGCACTATTAGATCCAACTTGTGTTTTTATGTAGGTTTAAAATTATTATCCAGACTGTCCTTCGCCCAGGCAATACCTCTCCCATGGAAGAGGGTTAGGGTTAAATTCTGGCGTCCACAAATGTAGTAATGCTTAGGGAACAGGACTATTCTTTTTTTTTATCTCTGACCCCATGGACACCCACTTTAAACTCAGCTATTTACCATATTCCGTGCTTGTGGACGCACGGATAAATCCCCTAAAACAAGCATTATTATGCGAGTTTATTATTATTATGCTGAGCGCAGAAGACCGTCCAATCAGAAAGTACCTTTTCGAAGGAGAGGGGGTTAATCCTTGGTGCTTGGTGTGTTCCAATAGGGAAATACCAAATTTTTGTTCATAATATTACGTAATTTCAACTCAGCTTTGTACCATATTCCGTTCCAGTAGACACACAGATAAATTCCAATGATAAAACTGCCTCTATTTGATGTATGGGTTACCCCACTTTACATTACTAAAAAATCGCTAAGGGGCGCTTCTTAATCCTATAAATAAGGAATGATATTCTCACCCATTCTCTTTCCTCTTTTTACAACTCCGGCTATAAGATGTCACATGTGGAAAAAAAAATGTGTCCTCCACTGAGGCACGTTCACTTCACTTTCAATGTATTATTTTTCTCACGGACTTCTCCTACACAAACTTCATACGCACAAATACATTCTCTAGTTTAAATGTTTTCTATGTAATTAGTGTTTAAATGTTTTCTTCTTTTATTGTCATTGTATACTTTTGTTAATATATACATTAATGTTTGTTTTATATACTGTTTTATGTTATTCATTATTACTCGGACTCACATTCGAGTCCGCAATAATTCTTACGGGGAAAATATATCAGGAGACACGTGTTTCCTATGTAAATACAACTAGCATTCCCGCAACAGATGTCATTTTTCAGTTCTAAGTCGTTACACACACACACACACACACACACAACTGGAGTATCAGGTAATTATAATAATAATAATTATAATATCACTATATATATTATTATTACTGCTATTATTGCTGTTATCGGTACGATTACAATGCGTCTAATCTCGAGAAAAGAAAACCATATTGTCTGTCTGAAATATGACTACGAAAGGTTAGATATTTAACTAATTCGGAGACTGATTAGAGTGACTAGTACTTTGTCAAAAAGTGGTAGAAGACTAATAGTTTGTAGGCGATATTATTATATGTGATGTGTGTTTAATTTGGCTGCATGTAGAATAACATATATCTTCCATACATTTATATCATTCTTCAACAAAATGAACAGGAAAGCATAAAACAAAATTGAGAAAAGACAAAAGCAATATTTTCGTTAACAAACAATTTTCATTATATTGTAAAACTAAAAGGGCTTACAATGGCGTAAATTTGTTGTTGATTTGTTGTAGATTGTTTAATTAACGTTAAACTCAAAATATATTTGTGTTTGATTGGTGTTTGTGAGTTTAAATAAGAAGTTTTGTAGAATTTATGATTAAAGTTTCAAAAAGTGGAATGTAGTATAAACTTTTCTTTTTGAAAATTAAACTGTACGTTTAAACAATAAATTTACATTAAATGTGTGCAAATTTAGTTTGAGTGAAGTTATCTTCCTTCGATTGAGGTTGAAGTAGTTTTAGTAGAATGTTCTTGAAAGCTTGGAAGATATTGTAATGTTAAATCACTTGCAGGAATAAGTTCGAACTGCTGTTGAATGAATTAATGAGTGAGTGGAAATTTCTTGAACTTTGTTGTATGTTCACTAGTAACGTTGAAACTTAAGATGAAGTGACGTAGATTCATGTAACAAATCGTTTGAAGTTACGATGCTCATTGTTGAAGTTGAATGTTGTGTGAATGAATTGGTAAGTTAGTGAGTGAATGTTCTAGAAGGCTGAGATGTATGACGCAGTTTTTAGTAGACGATTGCGTTGCCGTCACGATGCTCACTGGTTAGGTTGAATCAATTTTTTGTATTTATTCACTTAGGTAGACTCAGAAAAAAGAGGCACCAAATTTTGACTTGGTCACGCGCTGGAAAAAAGCTTGTGCGTGGGTGGATAGTAACGCCCACTTGTGTGTTTATTGACCAATTAGAACTCGAATTTTTAGAAAATATGTATGAAGTTGGATCTGTTCAAAATCTCTGTGTGATCCGCTTGTTGCACAAAATTGCACAAATTACTTTTAGCTATTTGAAATAATTGTAGAATTCTACAAGTTCAATGGTTCGAAAAATTAATGTCTTGGTTTTTTTCTTGTAAAAATAAAATAATACAGTTGTCATGAATAAGAGTAAAGAAACTTCGTTGCTGTCATAATGATAGTAGAAACAATAAACAAACCAGGCCTTATGTACTTTCTTGAAGTTATTTTGGAAAGATCAAAGTTATTTGGTAAGATCAAATTTTGGAATGCAAAGATCAACTATTCAAACAACTGACACTGAACTGAATAACGCAACCTGATATGCAAAGTAATTTTATGTTATGCTATCTCGAGAAAAAAGCTGACAGTCAACTAAATGGAAAGAAAGGATCATTGAAAGATAAGGTTACAGAAAGAAGAAACATTCATTGAAAGTAAGAGAGACGTCTGAGTTTCTCTAGTTTGTCTATTTAACCCTAAAAATCATTCTAAAAAGTAGTTTTATAAAATTAATAGATTTTATGGTTTTTGAAACATTAAAAACAGGAATATTGCAAAACAAGATTTTATTGAAATCCTCATAACAAGACGCATTGTGAACGCTAAATTTATGGAAAAAAATTTTATATATAGAATTGTTAAATATAAATAAAAAAAGTCTACTCTTCTAAAATCTTGTTCAAAATTGATCAAGGAGACTGAAAAGTCGAATTCACATTGCTATTTCCAAGCTAGTAAGTCAATTTGTGAAAAAAAAAGACGATACAAAACAAATTTTCTGTTCGTTTAAATATTTATGAGCAGAACCTGGTAGAAATTAGTGCTCATAAATATATGAAAAAAGAGAAATGATTCGGCCCTGATCATAATCGGCCTTTTATTTCACTGATCAGAAGTTCATTTTCTGTATTTTCTAGAAAATCTAAGTTTAGATTTACGTCGACTCTTTTATTTTAATAGTAATATTTATTCGACATGGAATTTTTATGGTTTGGTTAGATTTATTTAAAAATGTCATTATTTATCACATAAAGTTAATTTCATGTTATCTATACTGTTATTCATAACAACAAATATATTGAAGATAAATTTTTATTTTTTATGAATAATTTGTATTTTTCCTTTTGAAATGTATTTAAAAATAGTAACTGTAATATCTTTACAATTGATCACGAGACCCTTAACCCATCAAGGTCATAGGGGCACCACATGTACTGCAGCTGCAGTAGCAGTGGTGTTTCCTGGGAAAGCTGAAGTGTCAGAGAGATGAGTTCATACCCCTTTCCAAAGGGTAATTAGCACGTAAGTGAATGTAATGAACTCGACTGGAATTCGAATCTAAGCCGCTGCCCATTACTCCATTACAAATTTAATGAAAAAGACAATATCCTATTGAATTAGACGGTTGGTTCGTGAATTTGGTGCCAAAGTAATTGTGAGTTCAATCCTTGGTCCGGGCAGTGTCTACTTGTACTTAGTGGAAATCGGCGAGCAATAACTGAGCAGTACTAAAAATACTATCCCTAATATCCAAATGCTATCCCTAGACATGGGCTGCGAAACAAGAAAAGTATACACCCGTAGATTAAATAAATGTTCAGTTCAGAATTCCCTGTAGGTCACTCAGATCTATGTACACCTGATGAAGGCCGGGGGGCACAACGACTGAAACGTAGTGAAAACAACAACAAAGATAAGGATAATAGTCCGAATATAAATAGTGTAAATAATAATTATTTATTCTATTGTTTAGAAATGAAGTACATTAGTTTCAAGTGATTTTTTAAAATCATTTCACCGATAAAGCCGCTAAGACACAAGGGGTTACTGACTGTGAAAGTATATGAAAAAAGAATTAGTAAGAATGAGAGAACTATAAAAGAACAGAAATTAAGCAAGCAGTAGAAGACAATTGACATTGTATTTAAATTTTTGAAGATCAAAGTTGGAAATCAAGATGCCGGAAGAGAGTTCTACAAGCGAGAAGTGCGAGAGAAGAAACTGTTAGCATAGAACTTACGGTTACATCTACCAATTTCAACTAAAATATTCTTCCAGAATTTATAGTTTCGATATGGTTTTTGTTTCATTAAAACATTTTTATGGTGGATAATTTATTCAAAGATTAGAATGTATATAACAAAGAATGAATTCGAAAAGTTTTGAAAATTTCATATACTTGAGTGTGAAACGTAATGTGTTCATTTAACAGAACTTCAACATTATATGGATTATATCTTTTACCAAAAGTGTTGGGTTCCCCTTTGTTTTGTATAATATTTGCTAGTGCTCACACCAATAAAATTTTAATTCATGTAACTTTAAATACACGTGATTATCCCAAAATATCTCAAAGAGTCAAAATGTCATTACAAGTATTCTCAAAATTTTAATTTGAGAAAGATAATTTTGTTCTACATAATTTTATATTCCAAAGTTGATACCCAAAACAATCTTTACACTAATTTTGAAACTAAGATAATAAAACAACCACTTTCTGCTATTTACTATTAGCAAACTTCTCAACAACTAAACCTGATTGATGTATTAGCTTAAGCTAAAGATGGAGCTACTATTCCTGCTTACACCTGAGTAGCTTCCCTGTGCCTTTTCTATAAATATTTTCGTGCGAATTGTTCTGAAGATTTTTCGTAGTTAGACTTTATAAATTTAAGTGTGCTACTAGATTGGCGACAAGGTCTCATCATCTTTCAGTTGAAATGACTAGATGTAAATGTAATCGTAAGTTCTATGCTAACAATTTCTCTTGCACTTCTTGCTTATGGAACTATTCCATTTTCTTTCTTTTCAATCAAATTTGATCTTCAAAAAATTTAAATGCAATGTCAATCGTTATTTTCTGTCTTAATTCCTGTTCTTTTATTCCTCACCTTAATAATGTTTTTCTCATATTCTTCCACATAAAGTAACCCCTTCCGTTTTAGTGGATTTATTATCTTGCTTCGGGTGAAATGATTTTTAGAAAAATGTTCTATTTGGCGGTATCACGGTGCAAAATATGCATTTGGAAAATTGATGCGACCCTCTGCAATTGAATTAGATCAAATTTTTAAGTTTGCTAAGTCGCAAAGAGGAAAGAATCAACAATATCCACAAAATTTACCAGAGCCAACTGAACTTGCGAAACCAACGTCTCCATTTTCGCCCATATTGAAGAAATGAGTTTTTTCTTTCATTTTTATTATTTGTTTTTAATTTGTTTGATTGAAAAGTCGTAAAATATTTTGAAAGTATCCTGATTAGTGAATTAATAGTAAATTAGAAAAATATGAAGTTTTGTGAAGAAACTATAAGATGTAACTAGAAACCCTTTTTCAATTTACCTGCGGTAGCTGTATACGAAGGTGAAAGGACCCACTTCCTAAAATATGGTCAGAAGACGTTTTTAAAACCCTACCATTGAAGGAACAGAAAGCACTTTTCGTGTCTAACTTTTGTGTGCGTATGTTTGTGTGCGTGTTAGTTTGGATCAATACGTCAATTTGTCTGTAGCATGACAGTTATGATCTGAATATTGATTTGAAATGTTCAGTATTATGTTTGCGTTTAATGGAGCAATGATGAGTTAAGTGCGTTGACAAGGGAGGAGATTATGTTGACAAATATTCATTGTGTAAGATAAATGCTTCCTACAACATTAGGCGACGTAAAATTTGCAACTGGAATAAGAAAAGAAGACACCCTCACCACCTTAACCAACAACCATAGATTTGACCACACAGACTTTGAAAAGGGTTTGGCACATCGTATCGTAGTTGCCACCTTCGATAATACTGAAGAAAAAACACTACCCAGAAGATACCCACTGGCACCAAAAAACTGTCTAAGAATAAAAACATTATTATAACCCGATCCAATAAATGTAACGGAATAGTCATCATGAACACCAAAAAATACATCGAAAAATTAGATAATAAAAATGATAATAACATTAATAAAAATGATAATAACATTTAATATAAAACAACGAACAGACAATAAATACAAAAACACAAAAATTCAACAGTCAAGAATCTGTTAAAAAAAAGTTAAAAATAAATCCTGGGTAAAACTAATGGCACCCCACAACTCCACACTGTACGACTTACTCAAAACACACAAACCCAACATACCCATCAGGGCCATCTAGAATTAACGGCGTCCCCTATAAACTAGCTAAAGCAATAGCAAAACTCCTAACTCCGTTTCTAGGAACCATCAATACAACACACTCTGATGACTTAATGCAGAGAATGAGAAGCATAAAATGGAAAACAAGGTTATGGCTAGTTTAGATATCATTATACACAAACATGCCTCAACATATTGAGAAACCACCTCACCAAATTCAAAGAAAAACCTTCGTCTAACCGTCCACAAAATGAAACTAATTATTAACTAGTGTTTCTTCTCTTTCAACAAAAATTTTTACAAACAAAAGTTCGATTTACCGATGGGATTTACTATATTCCCTGTAATATCAAGAACGTGCTAATAAATCCGATGTTGATAAAGTTAACAGTCATCGATGGTACGAGCATCTGGATTAAAGGCTGAAATGGATGACTTTATTCTTGCAGCGCAAGACAATAATCTTTTCACTGGAAGCTTTCAAGCAAATATTATACATAATAGCGTGGATCCAAAAACCACAGACTAAGTGTGTCAAATTGGCGGCCCGCGTGTCGCATGCGGCCTTTTACATGCATCTTGGCATTTCAATTGGTATGATTAGATAGTTTATTCTATCTCAATGTTTTTTTTTTGTTGTTGTTGTTGTTGTTTGTTTTCGAATGTCAGCGACTATTTTTAACTTCCGGTTAATTATATGATCATCCTTGACAACTAAATAAGAACAAATGTAAAGTGAAAACGTTCGTAATTTTGTAATATTTTGACTTAAAATTTCGAATTCTACTCCATCTCGTAAAAATAGAAAATTATCTGAAGAAAGACGTGTGTTTCAAGAAAAGTGGGAATTACAGTACTTTTGTACCACTGTTAATGGAAAAGATAAACTGTTTGATTTGCAACCACTGCATTGCGACGCCAAAAGAATATAATGTGAAAAGACATTATGAAACAAACCATCGATCTTATGATAAATAAGGAGATATGCTTGTTTCAAAAGTGAAGGAATTCAAAGTTAAGTTAACACAGCAACAAAGTTTCTTTACAAAAATCCAGAAAGGCAAGATTAGTTCTGTTACTGCAGGCTCTGAACAAAATGATCGCCGTCAGTGGAAAACCTTACAGTGAATGGGATTTCATAAAGCGATGTCTTGTAAAATTAGCTGAAATTGTATGTCCAGAGAAGTCACACTTATTTCAAGACATTTCATTAAGCAGGAAAACTGATGCTGAACGGGTTGATGAAATGGCAGGTGATTTGAGTTGACAGTTAAAGACTTTATCAAGTTTTGAACATTTTTCTATTTCTGGATGAGACTGTTGACATAGCTGAAATAACACAGCTCGCCGTTTTCATCAGGGCTTGTGACAATGAATCTCAAATTTATGAAGAACTAATTGAACTGGTCCCAATGCATGATACTACATCAAGCCAGGACATTTTTGAGAAAGTTGAACAGCTTCTCCATGAACATAGTCTTGATTTGTGTGTTTATCTATTGATAGTGCTGTCAATATAGTTGGGAGAAATAATGGTGATGCTGCCAAGTTAAGCACAAAAATAGAAAACATATCCAGATTCAACATTCAAGTATTTTCACTGTATAATTCATCAACAGAACTTATGTTGTAAGATTTTAAAATTAGATCATGTGTTGAGTTTTGTCACAAAAACAGTTAACTATATCAGAGGTCGTGTTCTGCATCAGCGTCAGTCTAGCCAGTTATTGGAAAACGTAAATAATCAGTTCACAAATGTCCCATTTTATACAGATATTCGGTGGCTTTCATGTCACAAGGTACTGAAAAGTTTTTTTTTATGGCGACAGGAAATTGTTGTTTTTGGAGATGACGGGTCAAAGCACAGATGAATTGAGAGATGAAAGCTGGCTCAAAGATCTTGCTTTTTCAGTGGATATTACTGTCCAGTTAAGTGACCTTAATTTGAAATTACAAGGTAAAAATAATCTCATCACTCAGTTATATGATGATATCAACTGTTTCATTGCAAAATTAGATTTATTGAAGTCCCAGTTGCCACATGAAAACTTGATTCATTTTCATATGTGCAAGGAGTTGAAAAAAACTTCCAATACTGAGTCTGTATTTAACTTTGCTAAGTACGACAATTACCTGGAATTACTGTCAAAGGAGTTTCAGCGAAGATTTTGTGATTTTTCATCTTGTGAAGATCAGTTTGCATTATTCTCAGCACCATTCACTTTTGATGTTGCTCAGGCAGAGGAAAGTCTACAGATGGAACTACTGGAAATGTAGACTGACTCAACACTCAAGGGAAAGTATCTAGAAGTAGGGGTATCCGGATTTTTTCATACCTTCCTCAAACATTTAAGAACTTCAGAAAGTTTGCCACAAAGATTATGGCAATGTTTGGTTCCACATATGTCTGTGATGAAGGCCACAAAAACGTCTTACTCAACCAGATTAACTGGTGAATATTTGTCATCTTTCATCAAAGTGGGATCTACACAGACATTCCAACCTAATATATCGAGAATAGTTTGTCTAAAGCGATGTCAATATATCAGGACAACATAAAAATGATTAAATTGTACTACCTTGTATTGTAAGTATTTTGTATTTAAAGTTTAGTCACCACTAGTTGTGATTAATCTAAGACTGTAAGTAGGTGCGGCCCTCGAGGCTGCAGATATGGCCAATGCGTCCCTCCATATGCCCTGAGTTTGACATGCCTGATATAGACCATCTAATCCCCAGTTATAGTAGGCGCGCTTGGAATGATAAAAAAGGAACACAGCAACACATTGAAAAAAATCCCTGGAAATCTCAGCTTACGAGAAATATAAACATTATCTCCATAAATACAGCCCCCACATTAAGAAGAACTTTGTCCATATAACGCTAGTGATGTTATGGGAGTTACAAAAACAAATTATGAAATGTATCCATAACAACACACCACTACCTGCCTTAGGTCTTCCCGCAGACTTGGTAGGTAGTGTGAACATAGCAGAAATCAAAATTTAATAATAATAATAATAAGAGTATGCACCAACCGAAATCAGATATGGATAGGATTGGAAGTCTACCTCACAAAAACCAATGACCATTTCTTACAAATAGTAAAACACCAAATTCACTCCATCAACAAAGAAGCTGCACTCTTCAAGAAACAGCTTAATATACCTGAAATCCTGCCAACAAAAAACGAAGCGAATACCATCTACGCCAAAACGAGTAAAACAGAAAGCAAAACAACTTGGCCAAATGAAATTACAAAAGAAAACTGAGAGGACAAGCCGTTGCATGGTAAATACATAAAAAGAACGAAAGAAGCAGATGTGGATCAACAAAAAACACATCAGTGGCTGAGGAGCGCTGGTTTGAAAACTGAGACAGAAGGCCTAATTATTGCAATTCAGGACCAAAGCCTCGCAACCAGATCCTCTCACTGCCACATAATCAAGGAAGGAACTAACCCGAAATGCAGGATCTGCGAAAAATATGATGAAACTGTCGACCATATTATCCCAGGATGTCTGGAACTAGCAAAAAAAAAATGAATATACCCACAGACATAACAAGGTAGAGACATATGTGCACTGGAAGATATGCAAGAAGCACAAAATCGAAACCATTGAGAGATGGTATGAGCACCAACCAGACAAAGTTACCCAAAATAACGATGTAACTATCCTCGTTATTTTTATATTGAGTTTAAAAAAATAATAATTTATGCGCTGATTTGTTAGATTGATTTTTTTTCTTTGTGTGTGTGTGCGAGTGTCTGTGCACGCCTGTACGTGTGCGTAGGTGTACATGTATAGAATGTTGTGATTATTTCCCCTTTTCATAATTTTCGTCTCCTTATACTCTCTCATTATTCCTTTTCTTTTTTTTTCTTTATCTTTCGGCACTGAGTGTTAAAAGATGATGTAACAATGTTATACCCAATATCAGAGACGACTTTAGGCTAATTTTCAGGATTATTCTATTTATTTTTTAAGTTTTGAAAATATAGGTGTATTCCTTTTTTCTTTTTCTTTCTTTTTCTTTTTTTTTTTTTACTCATTTATTACTTGTTAAAACATTTTTTTAAGTTAATGCTTAAATGGTAAATGAAATATTTGTTTATAGGTCTTTGCTTGCCCATTATTTCATTTTTCTTATTTAGTAGTTAATGGTTTGTTTTTTACCTGGCTTGGTGTTATCTTAGGTATTAATTATGTAAAGTTAGGTTTATGACTGTATTTTATTTATTGTTGCTTGAATATATATATATATATATACATACGCACGCACATGCGCACACACATACATACACATGCACACACAAACATACATACATACATATGCATATGTAGATATATATTAATATATTAATTAATGTTCAAATGGCGAAGTAAATGTTCTGTTTAAATTTCTTCACTTGCCCATTGTTTCATTTTTCTTATTTAGTAGTTTGTTATTATTTGGGATGGCCGAGTCGTTAGAACGTTCGCTTTTTGATCATGAGACCCTTGTTCGAATCTCACCATGGTTGATTTGTCAGATAGGAAACTTCCTGACGTCATCGGTCTAGGGGGGGGCGATTCCAGCGTACGGCGCCTTTGAAAACCATGCCTGAGCGAAAGTCAGCAATAGGGATTGGCTAACCGCCCTAGTAGATGGGTATTCTCGAATACGAGTGACCATCTATTATTATTATTATAGGAGGTTATGTTTATAGTTGTTTTACTTTGTTGTTGTTTGATATAAATATATATATATATATATATATATATATATATATATATATATATATATATATATATATATATATATATATATATATATATATATATATATATATATATATATATATATATATATATATTTTTAATATTCAATATTTTAATTAATTATTCTTTTCGCTCTCCAACGATTGTCTCCTGATGAGATGTTGGCTGAAAGGGCCTGAGACTTTTAAAATTAAAATCAATGGTTTTGTTTTTAAAACTATATATATATATATATATATATATATATATATATATATATATATATATATATATATATATATATTACCTTTTTTTGAAGAAGTTTTCATTGAAAACGGCCAAGTAAGATTTAATTAATCTTTTACTGAGTTTTTTCAGCATTCTAACATTTTTCCGTTTTTCAGAGATTAAAAATATAGAAATTGTTCATAGTTATAATTGTTCAGAGCGCTTTCGGCTACTTCTATAGTCATTATCAAGGATGTTGTTTTTGGATGGTGAATTTCTGTATGTTGACTTCTACTGTGTGGAGTACGTGAGGGAGGGGACATGCTTCTTTTTGGCGGTCACGTGCTATGCGCGTCCGGTTGACCTGGACATCACATCTATTTTTAGAAAACCTTTAACGCGCCGTCTCCACTGCTGTAAGAATGATAGCCGGAGAATGGTATTTAATCAGCAATGCTTCCCTAATGATGAGTTTTGTACGACTATGTGATTTAAAAAGAATCTTTGTGTTATCGACTAGAATTTTCCTTAAAGTTTCTTGTAATTTATGTGTTAATAAATGTTTATTAATCGCACTAGTTTAGTTTAGATTTGGTGGGATATTTCGGTTGGTGACAAGGTTTGCGGTCTTCCATTTTCTATAATATATTATGAACTTTATATGTTATAGGGGTTACAGCAGAAATATGGTGTTTAATGATTTTCATCATAGCAAATTCATCCTGCTTATAATTATTGTGCATCTGGTTGCAATAAAATATGTTAATGTCTTGTGGTGTATTTTTGTTATTGGCGTGGTGTATTTTTTAAGAATAATTTTATTTGCTTATCACTGATGTATGGGAAAATTATTATTGACTAGTGTTTGTTTTATGTGTTTCAGTTTACTTAGAAATATTTTTTGGGAAGAGGAATTTTAGTAGTCTCTGTTTACCAAGATATTAACTAATATTCTTGAGAAAGTTATGGGATTACCCCCTTGTCTTCCAAAGAACTTATGCTAACAACTGCTAGATGACATTGTAAAAAGCTATCTAGTGGAAAAGGTCACAAAATTTCATTCTCTTTTTTCCCCTTTTAGCCATTGGATGATCGAGTAGCAAGACATGTCTCATTGGTGGGCTTACAGTTATATCACATTAAAACAACATCAAGCCTGGTTAGTACCTAGATAGGTAGCTGCTAGGATATTCCAGGTGCTGGTATAATTGATAATGACTTGGAATTGGAAATCGAAAAGCCAAGTTCCAATTCCTGTTGGGTTAGTTATATTCACTTAATGTGCAAATAGCTTCCTTCTCCGTCCACAGCTATGGGTTAATTAGGAGGACTTGTATCAGTAAAGCATTATTATCTCCAAAACAATACTTATAATTTAAAAATTCTTTCTGTCTTTAAATAAGGTGTAAAAGCTGTAAAAAAAAAAAGACAAATCAGTCAATCAAAATTCACCTTGTAGGTAGGGAAGTCGTTTAACCTTCTGTGGACCACATGTCACATTGAATACAACATAGAACATACACAACATAAAATACCCAAATCTTACTTGACTACAACCAGGCATGTTGAATAATTCTACTAAACCAATGAAGAACTCTTCATGTAAGCATGTCTTTCATGGGAACACTGCACACACACATGTACATAGGAAAAAAGATAAGTGGAGTGATTATATTGAATCAATTGCTAGGTCTACTGCAAGGAAGGTTGGTTAACTGTGTCGTGCCAGACAATTTTTTTTTTTTAGAATCCATCTTGCATATTTATAAATCTACTATTTTCCTGTTTTTTTTTAATACTTTGCTTAGCTTTTGGAAAGCATCTTTCACTATCCTAATGTGCATTTGATTTCAGTTTTGGATTTTTCGTATTCTGTTAAAACTTCTTATTTTAGTACTAATCAGAAACGGGTCAGCAATAACTGATCAGCACTAAAAATAAGAACGAGAAAAATATCCATAGACATTGCATTGGAATGAGACCAGTCCATCACTGTAGAATAAATAAAGGATTCAGTTCAGAATTCTCTGTAGGTTACCTGAATCAATATACACCTGGTGAAGGCTGGAGAACACAACAGTCAAAAGCCTGTAATAGCAACAACAAAGATGAGGACAATAGTCGGAAAGTAAATAGTGTAAATAAAAGTAACACCTCATCCTAGAAATTCAGACTTATTGATGTTATATATATATATATATATATATATATATATATATATATATATATATATATAATTCAGTTTTCCTTATAGGAAATTCATTCTGCTTGTAGTTATTGTGCATCTGGTTGCAATATATATAATTGCAACACATTGGTATGAGTGTTACTTCCTCGCCAGATGGTCGAAACTCCAAATTTTATCGAAATATCTACTATCTACGAGCATGCACATACTCTACCCAAATCAAAATCAGCACTTTCATTGCACATAAATGTTATTTTTCGTCAGGATAGTTCGCGACTTTTAGAATCATTTTGCCGAAATGTAGTGGTTACACAAAGAAAAACTTAAAGATTGAAGCAAGGAAAAGCTCTCTCTCTCTCTCTCTCTATATATATATATATATATATATATATATATATATATATATATATTTATATTTATATATATATATATCTTTCTCATAATATCCTCTTCCCTTAATACAGGTGAGGGAGGCTTTATAATTAATCGACCGAACACTAGTAGTGAAAAAAATTAACAAGGCAAGAAAGAGTTCATGTATCCGACCTAAACTTGGAATGCTTATCAGTTTGTTCTGAATTCAATCATTCTTTTCATTTTTCTATCACGGAACCCGAACTAATAAAATGAACTTGGTGTGCTTACTGTTACGTCCGCATTGGGCATTGCTAATTCTGCTTTTTGTCTATTTTTTCTTATTTAATTATTTTGGTGCATTTTCGAAGTCTCAACAACAGTGACTGTCCAACATTCACTGCCAGATAGGAGAGATATGACATGCAGATTGTTTTGCTTTTTTTATATGCCGTGCCCCTTCAGACCTAGGCAATAATGGCTCTCCAATTTATATTTGATATTTAATAATAATTTTTAAATAATTTAAGTAATTCTATTACATTTATTTGTTTTAAAAGAAGTATAGTCTATTAGTAATTAAAATTAAGAATAATATTTTAAAATTTCAGAATTGTAGTTCAATACGACGTATTCATGTACAAACAACTCTTTTAGAAATAATCTTTATGTAACAAAAGTGCCGAAATACTTTTTTATCGTTGATAAAGACCAGGCGACATGCGTTGAACGGATGTTATTATTCGTAGGAAAAGGCACCCCTACCCAACCTTGACTTAACTTCTTTTCGAAAGTAACTCATATTTTGATACAATAGTTGTCAGTGAAAATGAATACCCTACCGCCCCTTGTTAAAATGACTGGACTTCCCCGCATCCTTAGAAACTAATATTATGAATGTAAGTGCTTATAAAACTCAGTAAATTTCAAAATTCGCTTGAAAATGAAACAGGACTAGGGACTTTAATTCTATAATTGAATTTGAAATTTTTAGTTTCTGTTTTTGAAACATGGTAATTCCTGTGTAGCGATGGAACCATGTTTTTAAATTAGTAAATTTATAATATTTATGCTCTACAGATTTGCATTGAGCACTGTTTTGTAAAAATAAATATATTAAAAGAACACCGGATTATATATCTTACTGTTCTTTCTCTTTTATATAATATATAAGATTATATATATATATATATATATATATAAGATTATCGCATAAACTTTCATAACTAAATCAATAAGCTGGCAGATTCTCGTACGTCGAAACCGACGGGAGAGTCCATTATATATATATATATATATATATATATATATATATATATATATATGTGTGTGTGTGTGTGTGTGTGTGTGTGTGTGTGTGTGTGTGTGTGTGTGTGTGTGTGTGTGTGTGTATATATGTATATATATATATATATATATATATATATGTATATGTATACATACATATGTATATATATATGTGTGTGTGTATCATCACGCGAAAATTAAATCGTTTTTTCTCTTTTATCTCTTGGTGAGCTTTTCATATGCCAGAGAGAAAGAGAGAGAGAGAGAGAGAGAGATGGAAAGTGAGAGAGAAGAGACAGCCGTTCATGCTCATTAAAAAGTACATCTTTTAAAAAAAGCAAAATTTACGTGTTTAAAAATTAATCATCACTTCTCGAAAGGCGGGACAACATTGGTCCAAGGATAGAGCCCTGGTGAACGTCCGCATTACACTATTTATTTAAGAAAGATTGGATTAAGTCAAATATCCAGCTAGTGGCCTCATAGCCCTCGAGCTTGAGGAGCAAGCCAGCAGGCCAACATGCCAAATCGTGACAAACACCTTCGAGATATATAAATCCATAACCAGATCCTTGCCGTTCTTACCTACAAACCTAATATAGGCAAATTCAGTAATAACCGTTAACACAACATTTGCCCGACTTAATTGGAGTGTCTTCTTCAAGAGGACATTTCTTCTAAAGTATCAAGTGAACCTAACGAGAAAGAATTGGTTCTTAAACTTTCTGATTCCCATCACTTTTTACATCCATCTTCCAAACGAGGAAGACCTTTCTGTCTTGATTACCAGAATAATTTTCATTTTTTTTTTTTTTTACAATGGTATTAACCTTGTACAAGGCTCAGCAATGGAATACGAAGGGAATGAATGGCATGGCGGATCTTAACCATGAAGTTTACAACCAGTGGAACTATGGAATGTAGTTCGTCTGAACACTTTCCATAAAAATAGCAATAGAAGAGGTTGTAAGGTGAAAAGTCATTTGTTACCCACAAGTACGTGGAGACACTTTTGACACTATCGAAACTGGAAAGTGAAAAGTGAGTAGCGCATGCCCATATATGGAAGCATTACTTTATTTTCAGTCTGATTTAGCTCTTCTAAAGGTAAAGGATAGCAGGAGGAGCGGTACAGGGAACGGTCCATTTTCCCAGCATCTTTAGCAGTGGATCGTATGTACAAGATCCACTTGAGATCTGGGTTGAGTGTTAATTCCCAATAGTCGCTCAAGGCATGGGGCCTCCCTCAGGAAGCATCTGTAGATCGTGATCGGTGAAAGTTCTGGGTCTGCTCGATGATGATGGAACATCGCTAGTTTAGTTTTCGAGGCATTGAACGTGGCCAACCAGTTCTTCCCCCACTGAGTTGCTAGAACTAGCTCAGAGGAGAGATCATCGACTAACCTCTGGTCCTCTAGAGTTTGGGAGGTGAACTCATACTCTATTTTAAAATGTGTCCAACGAAATTGAAAGGAAAATTGAAAGTATAAGAAATAGATTGATATAATTTACGAAACTCAGCATAAAGTCGTGATCATTGAAGTAAGAATTCAATTTCCAAGTAAATTGGCTTGCAAAACAATTTTACTAACGCTGACAGTATGCTTGTCACTAATATGCTATTTCCTAATCTTAATCCTTGCACAACATTAAATTGATGGACACAGAGCAAGGAAGATTGTGTCGCCCTATCTTCCCTATAGGGCAAGGACTACCTGCCCCCTCCCATCTTGAAAATTAGTATCTGAAAATCTTAGTTATCTAATCCTAGCTCGACAGACTACTGGCGTCGGTGGCAAATAAACAAATATCTCACCATTCAAATACGTGAAATAAATATTATTAACAACAGAATATTCATATATAAATAGTTATTAAAAATTATACTTACTTTTGTTTTCTAGGAGTTTGGTCCTAGTTGCATATGTGACCTATTGCCCAACTAACATAAAAGCGAAGAAAAAGAAGAAAATGGACAACTTCCGTCTATTTTCTCTGCTGATTCAGAAATCAAAGCCGAAGACAAAGACGGGTCCGTTCACGTTATTTCTGGTGAAGAAAACATGGCGCACGTTTCGGATGAGGGGGAAAATGTCATAAAAGAAATGAAAGATGGCGTAAAAATGGCGAACATTGGCAGAGAGACAAACAACAATGCTCCAAGCTTTACAACAGATAAAAAAAAAGCCAAATGATACTTCTCATATTGTAAAACTATCTCTCTCCAAAATTCAGGGTGACGAACAAAAAGGGAACGACCTAACTGACTTTGTAGACGATATCTTCCACAAAAATGAAGCTAACGAAAACAAAATGGCTGCAGAAAATAAGGTATCAAGCAAAATGACAGTTTGGATAATACTGAAAAAGCAAGCCGTTCTGACGGTACTAATCGCAACCCTTATTTGAAGGTTTTAAAAATCTGCAAATTCCGTTTCTTGTGGCATCATCTTTTACAGCTTTCCAGAACACATGGTTTTTATGATGTTTCCGAATTATTTTGTTGATAATGGCTCCAGTCGGTCCGAAGTGTCTTACCTTCTGTCGATATTTGGAATATCATCCACTATTACGCGCGTTCTCATGGGTATCCTTGCCAACTCCAAAATTGTAGACATCTACGTCCTATTCTCGGCACCATTGGGAATACTAGGTGTGGCAACTTTACTGTTACCATTTTATGTTCAGACATTTACGGGTCGAGTGTCTTATGTCATTCTCTTCGGATTGTACAATTGTTCGGTGTACAGTCTTCTTAACCAAATTATTTTGAGAATCACCGGAATTGATAATTCAACAGCAGCTTTCGGTTTTGTCGTTTTGATCAACGGGACAGCCGGTATTTGTGCTCTGCCATTGGCAGGTAAATATTGTTTCTATTTTATTTTATTGTAGGCGGGCGGGGCGGGATGTAGAGGATATGCACACATCTGAATTTCAGCTTGAAAGTTCAAAATATATATCAGGAAAAATGACTTACTTAAACATTGATTTTTAACCGTCTCTTTCAAAATAATTCACTTGGGCAAGTACACGTCGATTCCAGTAATATTTCTAAGATTTCATGCGCAAACCTCTAGGCAGCACGTTCTATATATGAGTCTAAAGAAATAAGCATGTAAATATAACTCTTTGATGAATGTGCATCGTTTCCATACAATAGAATCGCCAAATACAATCTCATATAACTACGTTTGTGCCAATTTCTAAAACGTTTGTGTTCAAAACAATTTAATAGGAGATAGATAAGTTTGCCTATCGTCCGATTCATATTCCTCCCCGGTCTTTTGAACAGGAGTAGAGGTTTATCTCTTGTTTGCAACTTAGGATCGGGTTCTCGGTTTCTTTTAGTTTCTTCTCATTTTCTTTCACTTCCATTAATCCCTTGCGTCTTAGTGGCATTATATACTTGGAGTGAACTGATTTTAAAAAAAATTATTCAACCGAAACTATTTTTGCAAAATATATTTCAAAGGAGGAAAATGGAAGAAAAAATGGCATGTATAACAGAGAGAGGTATAAACACACACCCACGTGAATGCACACACGCAAATATAACTTTTATTGACTGGAAGTGGAAATGGTGTTTATATATCAAAGTACAATTTGGGTTAAGATGTGTGTTTACTGATGAGAAACATGATCTCAGGACAGGATGCGATGTTTTAAATCTGGGTCATTAGTAAACAATGGGCATGGGCGAGATACTTGGTTTTGATTAATAGTATTTGTTTTGATCAAAAGGTTGAATCAATGTTTAGATATCCCAAAGCATAATTTTGGTGAAGCGAGAAGAACTCGTGATTGAGATAAGGTAAATAATTGAAGAATAGGTTTACATGTCAAGGGATAGTTTTTGGCACTCATGATAATCGCGTGTCGGGCCAAGAATCGATTCATGATCAACCAGATTTATCTATATAAACGCATAGTTATGCTGAAGAAGAAGCAGACGGTCGAGCGAGACAGAAGAGGCCAGACGGGAGAGACCGCGATCGGTCGGCACATCGTCGTCATGTGCGTGAGCACCCGCAGGCAACGATTACGGGTCGCGGTGCTACAAGCCAGACAGAAAAGAGAAGACTAACTCCTGTTCTGAGAAGTCTGCATGAGACTGGACTATTAGTCATCAACCTACCCCAGGCGATTCAATACGCGTTTATCACACACAAACCCTCTCTCTGTTGGGAATTCTTTAGATGCATTTTGTCTTTTTCTTTTTTCATTTATGTTTTTTATTCTCCCTGTGACCTTTGTTCGGATGTTATCTTCTTATATAAAAGATGTCAATATTTCCCCCATTTTTGTCTGGCTTCTGCAGATATTATTTCTTGTTTTATTTTGCCACATTCTAAACTTCCTACCGCCAACTCTCACAGCCGTGTCCACATCCCCAGTCGACCGTGAACGTATGGACAACACCCCGCTTACTGGATCTAAATACTAACACAGCGTGGACAGCGAGCAGGACTTGACCAGTAGATCGGCCGAAATAATCTACGAGTACTCAGGGAGCGTACGGCCAGTTACCCCTATGTTCGGTTCGGACCGAGTGGACACCTCAACCCAAAGAGGAAGACGCCGGAGGTTGAGGAGCTGGGGACGAAGTGGTAGAGCATGAACATAAATTTTAATTTATAATAGTATTTTATAAATATAGAAAAGATAATCAATTGAAATGTCCTCAAAGTCATATAAGTTTGACTCATCAGATCCTGAAGGGGAAAATTCAGATTAATAATAATAATAATGATAACCTTTTGTTTATTGAATACTGAAAGGCCTTTATCAAATTCATTTCATTTTTATAGATGATTTGCTTTGCAAGTTAAAATTTTAAATAAATTTCTTGATGGGCGTGAGAGATTCGCCCCTTCTGTCGTCAAATGTGTTTACGGTGTATAGTAATAGATTGCCAATGAAAATAAATGTTGTTTCTATAGCAATCCAATTCTACGTTATTAATTATTTTTTTCTTTTACATGGACATACATTTTGGGATTTTTGAGAAAAAAAAGAAAAAAAAACAAATCTTTATCAAAATATAAATGTCAAAAAAGCGTAATTGAAACATTACTGTGACGCTATCTGTGGCCGTGCGTTCTAAAGCACGCCGAATCAGACAGTGGTTTCTCCTACAACGGGGGACGCAAGTTCGAATCCCTTCCGGAGAGCACATTTCTTTTAAGTCATTCGAATGCGAAAGCTAGTAGACGTAATTTACACCGTTTATAAAAACAAGACGTCTACTCAAACATGGGTATCCACAAAATAACGTTTAGAGTAGTAGGAAATAATATAGGACAATAAATTCATTGATTCTTAATGTGACACTAGCCATGTTGTCAAAGGTTGATTGGCGATCTAATTTTTATTTCTATGGAAGGAAAAATATTTTTCATGTTAAAAAACCGTCGTTATGTCCGACATCTAGGTCACGGACTGCGTCGATGATCATATAAAGAACTAAGGCACTATTCAACTTTGAATGATCGTTGACACACTCTGTAGTTGAGACTATCTAACGCACGTCGTATCTAAAAACAGTTTCTCCTACCAAAGGGGACACAGGTTCGAATCCTGCCGGAGACCGCATCTTTTTTCTTAATAAGATTTCTCGAATATTCATGCCAGTAGACGAAAATAAATAATTATACTTTTTTTAATAAATAAATGAAGTGTCTACTCAAATATGCGTATCCACTAAAATAACGTTTAAGTAATAAAACCTGTCAGATTAATAAATTTAAAAAATCCATCTCTTCTTTAAAGATTGCTATATATATATATATATATATATATATATGTGGGTGTATGTGTGTGTGTGTGTGTGTGTGTGTGTGTGAGAGAGAGAGAGAGAAAGAGAGATTGTTTTAAATGCTAAGGCAATCATGGCTGTCCATTGATTCCTTTTCTTACCGTGAATTACCATGCCTTCTTGGTAAAGATAGTGCTGTGGTTTCCCGTTGAATTCTATTTTTTTTTTTTTATTCAAGGTTAATTGATTCAAGTTCAAATTTAGCCCTGTCTGTCCTGTGATTCAACCTGTAGCTAGTGGGAAAGTTAAGGGTGTTAGTGTGAAAGTGAATGCAAATGACTCAGCCTGAATTTGAACTCAGATCCCGATTCCACTTTTCATGTTGATAACAATGCTCATATATATATATATATATATATATATATATATATATATATATATATATATATATATATATATATATATATATATAATGCGTATATAATATGTGTTTATGGTTCTTAATTCGTTCTTCAGAGGCCATTGCATCATTTGCTCAAGGATTAAATGCAAGTTTGTTTTTTGCAGGTAAGTTTGGTTTCGTCTAAGTACCTCCACTATTTCGGCATAAATTTTCTATATTGAAGTTTAAAATGAATTTTTTACAACGAAAAAACATTCTTGAAGATTTCATTTTAGCTTTAATTGAAAGTTTAATAATTAAATTTACGATTTCTATTAATTAAACAATTCTGGTGTATTTCAGATAGAAACTATATACATTTGAACATTGTCAAATTTAATTTCAAATTTTTAAATTTTCTTAAAAACGGCCATTTTTCTTAATTTTAAGAAATTTGTAAACAAAACAAACACAAATTTATCGATTTTTAAAAATTTAAAAAAAATTCTGACACGTTATTTTAGTAAAATTAAAAAAATTAAAAGTTAAAGTAATCTTATTTCAAAGAAATCTTTGTTACTTATAGCATAAAAAATAATATACAACCAATTATTAACGAATTAGATGTTCATCTGATCGATCAATTGATGGATTGTTCTATGATGAGCCGATGACAGCTACTACCGATGACCATAAATGACATAATTTTTAAGTCTGAGTTTTTTAAAAAAAATTCTATTTGAGTATGACACACACTAATGGAAATACAATACATAAAATAAAATTATTTAGTGAAATAGTAAATGAAAAAAAAAAAAAATAATTTAAAATTTAAAGTTTACACTTTTAAAGCTGAACGGAAAATACAATCTGTTAAGAAACGAAATATTTTGAAAAGGCCACGTAAAGGGACAAAACCCTTAGATCACGTGACCTTGTTATAATAATGGCAATTTCTGTATATCATACATGGAAATAAGGAATGTATTAAGTAAAAAAATACAACATAAAAAATTATTTTTAAAAAAAGTAGCGCAACTAAATTTATTAAACTTTTCTCTTAGCAATTTTGGACTCGTAATTTTTTTTTTCTACTTAATTACTACATAATATTGAGGAAAAAAAAATACAGAGGTTTACACGATGTTAAACTATTATAAATTATTATAATTAAAATTTCTTAAAAAACGAAAAAAATTCTTGTAAAAATTAATTATTCATCAGAAAAAATTATTTCTTTAGACAATAATGTCCTTAATATTACTTATTTACAAAAGCAATTAAAAAGTTTTCTAATTAAGTAATATCATAGTTTTATTGGATTCATTATTTTTCAATTCAGACAAGATTTTCAGTTAAGTAGCTCAAATTTGAAAAAAAAAAAATAGGTTATTTACCATCTCCAAAGACTCCTTCTTTTTAACAAAAAATAAAATTGAGGAGCCAAAAAGGTTTTGGGCGAAATTTCATGAAATTAACTAAATTGGGGGGTAACATATTTAAAAAAAAAATTTTTTTACCAAAATTTTCTAAAAACAAAATATTTCAAAAATAATTTCATTCATTTGTGAATAAGTCCTGAAAATTTCATTAAGATCGGACAATTATTTTATTTTTACAAGAATTTCCAAATCAATGTGTTTTCAACGGGGGGGGAAAAAAAAAACGCAAAAAAAATGTTATTTTAAACGTCACCGCAATGACGTAAACAAAGACGACTTTAACCAAAATTTCGAAACGTGTTAGAAAATATTAAAAATTTCAAAAAAATAATTAAAAAAAACTTTTTTTTTCATCTTAATAATAACATAAGCATTTTGACGATAATACTTTATTTTCTTTAAGTTTGTGGCATTTTTCATTTACGCTATGCTGTTTTTCCGCGAAAACAGTGGACATACAGAACAATCGTCCTTACCGCATTCTTGCTCTTATTTTATTTAATTATTTTGTTGAACTAACGAATGTTTAGGTAGGAAAGAATGATTAGTATCAGTAATGTTGAAAATTCACGATACCTATCGATCGGAAGTTGATAGAGTTTCGCGATTCTTAGCTTTTCAGGACTCAGATAAAAAGAATTGCATTATTACATAATATTTTATTTCATAATTATTATAATAATTATATACGCTATCTAAATTTTCAAATTGATTTTTTCTGCACTAAAAACAGCCAATCCTATGAGCTCTCTAAAACTGAAAACCCAAAACCCGGATGGTAGATACTCTCCTCAAACTAACGATTTTAACTTCTCAGTTTATTTCAGAGTGTCGTTTTGATTTGTTAATCTGTAAAAAAAGTGATAAACTTTTTATTAAATAAATATTGACATTTTTATAAAAAAAATCTTCGCTCTTTACTTTTATTTTTATTTTACTTTTTTTTTTTTTTTAGCAATAAATATCTGCAATGAATACTAAGGGAAACTAAGATAAACGAATCATATGACACGCCACCGAATGCTCACCAACATTTTCTTTCTTTGGTTAACATGGTGAAAGCGGTTTCTCGTCAATATTATTTCATCGATGACTAAAACTAGAAGTATTGGTAGTCTCTAAGAATATTTATACATTTCTCTAGACACAGAGATAGACAAGAAGAATTTTATTAATATATAACTAATAATTATTATCCTTATTTGTCTATAGTAAACATTTGAATGCTTGGAAAATCATATTATGCAATGTTATATTACATTTATATGTTATATTTGTTTTTACAGGATGCATTTACATCTTGTGCTTGGTTTCATTGACCGATAAGACCGAGACATTTGTCAGTAATTACGATAAATAATATACACACCATATATATATATATATATATATATATATATATATATATATATATAGAGAGAGAGAGAGAGAGAGAGAGAGAGAGAGAGAGATTTATCACTGTAAACGTTATTTTTAGTGGATACTCATATTTGAGTAGACACTCCGTTTATTTATTAAACAGTATTCATTTTCGTTTATTCAGGTCGATAGACAAAAATAAATAAATATACTATTTAATAAATAAATGAACATTATCATTATAAATAAACAAAAATAAAATATAAAATAATAATAATGAAAATTATAAATAAAGTAAAATAAAACAGTAACATAAAAACGTTGTATATGCAACAAAAACTGTTCCTGCTGAAAATACGGACATGCCACCAAAAGACTTTAAATTCGATCTCTTCGCCACGAGCCTTCGTACGGGCAACACGTGTCTGACTTCTGTGATATGGCGTGTAATAATACGAAGTAACTCCTTCCTCTCATTACATGTACCATGAAGCAATTGTAACCTAAAATACAAACACATAAAATATAAATAAAATGTATGAAATTAACATACAATTTACCACGCTTTCCTGCTATCTCGATACGTTTTATTTTACATCTACTCAGATATGAGTATCCACTAAAATAACATTGAAAGTGATATATATATATATATATATATATATATATATATATATATATATGTGTGTGTGTGTGTGTGTGTATGTATTGATACAATTTTTTATTTAAACAAGTTTTGTTGAAGTTCTCAAAGTTTGTTTTTATATCATTTTTAATATCATTTTCTGTTGCTTTTTTACAAGATAATACATTTTTGCTTCTGATGCGTTTAAGAATGTTCCATATATGTTCTTACAATTTCATCTATTGTTAGATATTTTCAAGAACATGACTTTGATGTTACGCTTTTGAAATGTAACATACCTTTATTAATGGACTTGTTTTTTCATTATAGCTTTGATGTTTATAAAGTTATATATTTAAATCATATTTTGACCGCGATGATGATGTTGTTTGTAAGACACTTTCAACTCCACGCCTAATTTGGCTGATACATGATGGAAATAGAAAGATATCATGCAATATAAACTGAAAAAAATAAATAATTGTCACAAAAAATTACAAATATTTGAAGATATAATCGTGAAAACAACATCTTTTTCTCAATAAAGTTTCTTCCGCTTCGGAACTGATGTGTAACATATATTCAGCAACTAATAAAAAAAAATAAAAATTAAATTTCCATGGTGGTTTTATATATATTGTAATCTGCTTACAACTGTATGAGACACGTTTTGTTAGGCACAAAAACATTCTCATTCATTTTTAATGTGAAAACATCTGCTTTGTACTTTAAATAAACCCACTAAAGTTGAAAAGGAAAAAATACTAACATATCCCCATGCCACCGGAAATTTTTCTTTTTCTTTTATCTAACTGGGAGGAGAAGAAGTGTGAAACAAAAATGTGTGAAGATAAAAGATTAATTTAAAACGGACCAATGAACATCTATTCTATAGCTAAATTACATTGGTTTTAGCAAAATAAAACCTACACTATTCTACTTTTAATTGGGTTGGCCTGAATAAGTCATTCTCAAAAGTACTGGAACTCAACGCCAAGATGTCTCGAGCCCAAGAGACGGCATTCAAACAGTTGCGCCTAGTCATCCGATTCCATTATTCTTCAGACTTTGTCAAATGCATATATGACACACACAAAAGAAAAAAAAAAATCAATTTCCTCGGCAAGTTGGGAAATGGTTGGTCACTAACAAAACGGATTAGTCTATTTCAATTTCATTATTCAGTCATTAAATATTTGGTTTTCTATTGCCTTACACCACATTTAAAGTAAAATGTCTATTCCGCCATTAGGGAATGATTCCGTTTTTTCTTCAATTAATTCTTCAAGAAATTTGCTTTTTTCTTTTAATTGTTTCACCCCAGGCAAGGCAGTAAAGCCACTAAGACGTATGGGGGGTTACTGATTGTGAAATAAATATGAAAAAAATAAAAAACATTATTAAAAAGAGAGAACAATAAAAGAACAGGAATTAAGAACAAAAAAGAAAAAGATTGACAATGCGTTTAAACTTTTGAAGATAAATGTTGACTGGAAAGAGAGTTCCACAAGCGAGAGGTGTAAGAAAATAAACTGTTAGCATGAAACTTATGGTTATATGTAGCTATTTCAATTGTAAAATGATGAGACCTAACTGTCAATCTAGTACTGTAAAACTCGTAAAGTCTAGGTACTATAGAGGAAAGCTCATCAGAACAATTACCATGAAAATATTTATAGAAAAGGCACAGGGAAGCTACATTATATGGGTGAGAAAATGACTAAAGCCGAGATGCCAGATCAGGGCCAATAACATTGCAGATTCTTCTTTGGGTTTATCAAGGATTTCTAAATATATAGCATTTTCAATATCTTGAACTTATTGAAATCGTTCATAAAATCAGTAGTGCATATAGAACGAAACATGTTATCTCTGGAATTAGTTTGGAAAATATGGCAGATACAAATTCCTATCTTATATGATCATTCTTGTGTTATATTTGTAACACAAAGACGGGCACTGTCATGTAACAAAATCCCCAGTCGACTTCATTGCCTAGTAAATTGTCTTTTCTCTATCAATGTGTAATTCAAGTGAACTAGTTGCTCACACTTTTAGACCTTATGTTACATGGGACCACTTTATCAAGCTTTACAAATTTTCCTCACGCTTGTATATTGCAATTGATTAACTGTAGAAAGGAGAGAAAGCTGAATAAATTGCAACGTTCAATCACCTCATTGAACATGTCAGTTGGGTCAAACAGTATTTGAAACTGGATTTCAAAAGGTGTTATTTATGAAAGCGTGTACGGCAATGTAGAATATCTCCGATAGTTAAGAAAATGAGTCGTGCCTGAAAGAGGAATCTGTGCTTGTTCGGTTGAGCAAAAGGAAGAGGGACTATATTTTGGACAAAAATCGTCAGTAACGAGTTCTTTAGAAGATGGACAATAATCTGTCAACATTAAATTCCTAAAGACTAATCTTGAAGCATTATTTAAGAAAAACACAGCGGCATTCATAGGAAAAGAAGCAATCAACAATATCAATCTAATAAGTCGTTATCAATTTTCTCCCGTTTTTTTTTTTATACATGTAGTCGTACACTTTTTCGTTTAATAAATTTTTAAAGTAGAATAATCTAATTTCGAATAATCTAAAAAGACCTCAGGGATACTGATCTAAATTATGATTTTAAAATGATAGGTTTATGGTTTATTTTTTATTTACTTTTGATTTAGTTACATACAGCAACTCCAACTTGAGTATTAGATGTCAAATATTGCCCTTTCAATGCATCTTTCAATTTCGGAAGGAGCCTAAACATTGATGGCGCTAACAGTGGAAGTTGTGAATTTCAGGCTTCTCGTCGTTTACACAGTTTGTTGATTGTAATACCTGATAAATGTTTTCCTTTCAGACCTTATTCTGCGAATGTGTTCAGTATTTGCAAGGTTTCGTTACTTTGATACATCTGTGAATTTTGATTGGTACACAATTATATAAAAAGGAAATTTCTACCACTTCTTCCTTATAACTCAAACATAACTCAATGCCGTCACACAGCAACCTGAGACTAAACACCTTTGAAAAGGTCTTTATATACTAACGAATAAGTGTTTAAATAAGCTTCTCTTGCCACTCTTAGTGAAACTACGCAGTAGAAGATTTTACTTATTGACCAATTTACATGTGAATGTCCATTAAACATTGTTCTTATGTTTTCAGTAGTTTTGTTCTGGTTATATTTCTCACATATTACTCAACAAATAAGAAAGCAAAAAATAAAAAAAATAAAAAAAACTGAATCCAAAGACTAGTTTACTTGCGTTATTTCCGACAATAGGCGTACGATTCTGATAGAATGAACAACAATACAAGTGAAATACAAAATGAAAAAACGACGAACATTGACAGACAACAATGCACCCAAACTTTATAGCAGACAAAAGTGACTCTTCTGATAGAATAAGAAAAGTTATATCTAAAAAAATAAAATTGCCCAACCAGCGTAATTTTGCAGACGATATCCCCCACGAGAATGAAACCAACAAAAATAAAACAGGCTGAAGAATGTGTAAGGCAAAATGCCTTACACATTCTTCAGCCGCTTTATTTTTGTTACAACTTGACGATTCTAAAAGCCCAAAAAAAAGGATTTCTTCCTATTTCGCATCATCTTTTAGGGTAATCATAAAGAAATAATGTATATTTAATTGAAATTGGCAATTCAGTCTCAAATGTCTTACCTTCTATCGATATTTGGAATAATATCCTCCAGCATTTCCCGCTTACTCATAAGTATCCTTACCAAAACCCAATTTGTAGAAATCTACGTTCTTTTCACAGTGCCATTTTGAATGTAAGGTATGGTATTTTTATTGCAACCATTTTATGTTCAAATGGGTTGAGTGCTTTATTTCATTCTGTTCGGATTGTACAGTTCTCCCGTATACAGCCAAGTTATCTTGAGAATTGCTATAATTGACAATATAACAACAGCTTTCGGCTTTGACATTTTCATAATCAGGACAAACGGGATTTTTAGTTTATCTTTGGCAGATTTTTTTACTTACAGCAGCGATATTTATACATATCCTAAATACTTCATCAAAGTTCAGAATATCTTTAATATCTAAATGAAAAAGACTTACCTTAACGATCAATTTCCATCGCTTCCTTCGAAGTATTTCCCTTGAATATGCACACAGAAATCCCAGCGTTTGTTCTAAGATTGCATGCAAAGGCAGTTTAAAATGCCCAAAATCTGGATAGAACCTCCTATATATGAGTTAAAAGAAAGAAATAAAAATACCTCTGTTGTATATACTGATTATATATATATATATATATATATATATAGTGTATTGGGGAAGCTGATCATTATTTAAACATATATTGTTAAATATAACAAACAACGAAAATCTATTATGTTTGATCATGAGCCATTCTAAGCTTCGTATAGTGACTTTAGTCTGGGGAGAAAATAAAGGCAAAACACTGTCTAATATTTGGGTATTTTTTTATTATGCTGTTCCTCGATCTAAGCTTTCGGCTCACATCACCCATCATCAGAGTGGTAATATGGTTAATGTTCATATAACCTCTCTGATGAATACATACACATATTTAAATATGTTCACTGGGCTATTATTTCGCTTTTTAATTGTGTTTGGTGATATCATAAATATGAATTGTAGGAGGTTAGATTTATAATTAAATTTATTTATTATTGTTAAAATTTATATGCATATATCTGTATTAATACGCTCATGTCTATTCACACACACACACACAAAATATATATATATATATATATATATATATATATATATATATATATATATATATATATGATTGGTATTTACGAAATAAATTCCAATAACCAACAATTACTATTCTTAAAAGAGAGTTCAATACAGAGTAGAGCGAATATAATTATTTATTTAAAAATGATAGCATAAGTATGTTATAAAATCACTACAAAAATAGCCATTTTGTTTCAACACCTCTGGTGTCTTATCAAGTGATGATGTTGAATATAGAATAAAGGTTTTCAAATATATATATATATATATATGGTATTCTAAATTGTATGTGTACTAAATTTTCTTAAGATAAATTGTACTCAGCCCGAGTAACACTGATGAGCTAACGTTGGATTGATATATTTATTTAAAAATTATAACATATTTATGTTATAATTTTATATATATATATATATATATATATAATTATTTATTTAAAAATTATAACATAAATATGTTATAATTTTTAAATAAATAATTAGATCAATCCAACGCTAGCTCATCAGTGTTACTCGGACTGAATACATTGTCAGCCATTACCGGCTTATTGATAAGTAATTCAGTGCTGAATTTTGTTGGTGGATGTATACAATTTGGGCCTATTTACTTCCTTCACGGTAATTCCTTGTAGAAATTATTACGCGCTTAACAAAGTAATTTTTTTAAGAAGAAAGTTAACTTTCAAATTAGGGTGAGGTGTTTTTTTTTCTTTTGTTATTCTTTTATTTGTTGATGCTTACATATATTTGAAAGTTAACTTTCTTCTTAAATTAAGTACAAAAAAATGGCTTTATGGAAGCGCTTACTAATTTCTGAAAGAAAATAGTTCAGCAGTGAATGACGCTCGGGTGTTAAAATGAAAATTTACCAAAAAAAAAAATAAATAAAATCCAACAATTATTTGATTTTTGCAAGAATTAACAAAGTGTTTTTTTTGTTTTTATTAAAAAGGCGGTCAAATTTCCTGTAAAAATTTATGGTTCCTCGTTGACGCCAGAAAAACAAGATTTTTAACAAAAATTTCGAAAACCAATTTAAAAAATTAATTTTCACATAAAAAAATCCTTTGATGTTTTTTTTCTTAATATTAACACGAAGTTTTTTTTTTAATAATGAAAACAGTTTTGTCGTCAAAATCGTTGTTATTATTAAGCGGAAGGATCAAAGTATTTTTGATTATTTAATTACATTTTCTAGTCCTTTTTAGAACATTCGGAATTTTGATTAAAAAAAAAACTTGTTTTTATTGCGTCAGCGGTTGTACTAATTTTTAACATTGTAAATTTTGGCCTCTTTTTTGGAAATTCTTGCAAAAATCAAATAAATGGCCAATTTTAAATGAAACTTTCAGAACTTATTCAGAAACGAATTTTTTTTTTTTTTTTAGAAAATCTTGGTAGAAATATTTTTTATTTTATATGTATTTCTCCCTTACTTAAATTTTATGAAAACTTGGGAAATTCAACGAGATAAGTTTTTTTTACTGACTGTTTATAACGTCTTAACTTCAAAAATCGTTTAAAATTCTTTATTTCTTTCGCGCACGTAATGCAATGATAACGTTAATGAAAAAAAACAAATTTACGAATCGAACTTTGAAAAACATAAAAAGTCGTTTATACATAAACATTTTTAAAATGATTTTAAAAAAAAATTTTTATTGAAAAACGTTCATAATTTCTATGTATGTAAATGTATACGCGACATAATCCTTAAAAAAATTCACGTGATTTGTGTCGTTTGTCACCGCAGTTATTTCTATTCTGTCTAGTTCAGATCCACATCGTTTTTTACGTGTTTGCAGAAATTCTCTTCAAATTTTAAAAATAAGTTGTAATTATTTTTAATTACTTTTTATTAAATATTTTCCTTTAAAGTATTTTCTTTTATTTTGGATAATATTTCATTGAAATAATTTGTTTCTTATTAATTAATTAAGATTAAGAAGGTAAGAAACGGAAACCAAGACAAAATAAATAATTTCTAATTTTTTAAAAAATTAATTCTTTCTTCTTAAATTTATATTTGTAAGTTTTATTTTAATACATTATTTATTCCATTCACTTTTGAATTTTTTTTTTTTTTTTAGTTTTCAATGAAAACTAAGTTATTTTGAAAACTTTTAAACACCGTGGATTGAGGAATATAAACTCAGATTTCTAATAATTTTCATTTATGGTCATCCGTAGTAGCTGTCATCACTCGTCAATCAACACGTAGGTCAAATATTGGATAAAAATACCAGTACCAATCGTTAATAAATGGTTTTAAATTTTATACTACTTTTTTATGCTAGAAGTATAGGTACGTCCATTAGGTCACGTAAAAAATCGGCATATCACGATTAAAAAAGACTCATAAATCAACGAAAACAAAGTTTTGTTTAAATTATGTTTATGTTGTTCTGAAGATGAAAGACCAAAGTATTTTTAAAATGTTTTTTGAAATTTTTTACTGCTTTCTAGCACGTAAAAAATTGTGGTTAAAAAATGTTTTTTATTACGACAGCGCGAAAAAACTAAAAAAAGGTTTGTTTTATTTTGCGCTTTTCCCGAGGAAAGCACACATTCATTAAATTAGGAAATTCTTGCAAAAATCAAATAATTGTTGGATTTTAATGAAACTTTCAGGACTTATTCAGAAATCGATGAAATTATTTTTGAAATTTTTTTTTTTTTAGAAAATCGTGTTAAAAAGAGTTTTTTTTTAACATATTTCCACCCACTTACATATTTTCATGAAATTTCGAGAAATTAAATCTACGCGCGCGGGATTTTTTTTATTAGTTATAAACAGGACTCTTTGTAGAAAGTAAATCACCAGTTTTTTTTTTTTTTAAACATTTGCGAAATTTATAGAAAATCTGCTTTGAATTGTAAAAAAAAATGTAAAAAAGTATGACATTAATTAATTAGAAAAGCGTCCACCTGTTTTTGTAGATACGTTAAGGACATTATTTTGTGAAGAAATAAAACTTTTTCGATGATTAATGTATTTTTTGCAAATTTTTTCACCATTTTTAAAATTTTTTTCATTACTTTATAATATAAAAGCAAAATTCTTTGAAGAATCGCTGAATGTTTTAAAAAGCAATTAAGCTCCTCTATTTAAATGATGTTTTAGTTTTAGTGCGTTTTTTTTTTTTTTTTTTTTTGATTCGGAACAGATTTTTGCTAAGACCGGGTCCTATTTTGCAAAAAAAAAAAAATTTTAAATGATGATTTGTAAAAAGAATTAACTAATATTGTCACCATACATGCAAGCCACCAATCTTCTACTGGTTGGCAAGCCACTAGCTTTTACAGTCGTCTCTGCAATGTTACCACTCGTGGTACGCCGGTGGCTGCCACCAGAGAACCGCTGGCGTTGCCATCCGCGGCCCGCCAGCGGGTCACTAGTGGCTTGCGTGTACAGTTTTTGTCTAAAATTCCGGTTCAATGAGTAAGGAGTGGTCATGTAGTCAATGTTTTAAAATTTAAAAATGTCTTAAATACTTGTTTTTACACATGTAAATCTATTTTTCTTTTCTTTAGTATTTGTTGCCTAATTAGTATTAATTATTAACTTTCAAATAAAATTAAAATTTAACTTCAAAGATGTCTACTCTAAATTATTTAAAACGCGTCCGGATTTTTGTTTGTTTTTGTGAAGAACGTGTCGTAGTGGTACATTTTTTTAGCAAAACTTAAATGAAGTGTTGATTAAGAAACTTTTTAAAAAAATGTATTTCTACAGTTTTTTTTTTCTAAAATAGAAACGTAAAGCTTTTTAAATAAAAAGATGTTTTCGTTTGTATTCAGTTTTCGTTTTTTTTACTACATTAATTCAAAGCAAATTATTTTGCATTCAAAAAATAAAAATAAACTGAGATGAAGTGAAACGTAACACACTTAGTTTTTACTTTTTAGTAGTAAATATATCTTTTTTTAGTATTTAAAACAATAAAACTAAACTAAATTAACAGTTTTTGTCATTTTTAATGTAAAACCGTGTCACTGTCAAAGTTTTGTGTTTTTGCTTTTAATTTTTGAAAAAATTTGCGTGTATTATACAAAAAATAACAACATTCAGGAAATGGAAACAAGTTTTTTTAATCTTAATTTTTTTTTTTAATTCTTTACCGTACCTAATTTTAAATTTAAAGCTCACTCGTGGACATTTTTTAGATCAAATCCAAATGTTACACTTACAATTTCCTTGAAAGTATTTTTCCCCAAAATTGTTTTTCTTTTCTTTTTTTAAAAATGAGTAGCAGCAAAAAAATCGTCTTTTTGTGGCGTAAATTTTTCCAAGTTATCTTGTTGAAAAACTTTCACTAATTATTCTTGATTCCCTCTTAAAAGTCGGTGATTAAAATTATCGTCTGCTTTCTTCAAATTTTATACCGGAAAATTCCAAAAAACAAAACGCTAAAATTTTACTTTATTTTACTTAATAAATACTTTCGTAATGTTTATATCATTAATAAAGTTAATAGTAAAAATTAATTGAGCAAGCGATTTTATTTTATTTAAGTGATTTCGTAAAGTTTTTACTATTAATAAAAAATTAAAAATTAATGGAGCAAAAAAAATATTTTATCTTCATTTAAATTAATTATTTAAGCGATTTCATAATTTTTTTTTTTATTGTTAATAATAAAATTAAAAGAACAAATACTTTTAAAGTGGTTAATAAAATTCAACATACTTTTTATTTTTAATTGGAATAATGTTTATTATTACACAATTCTTATTTTTACACAAAAAAATCTACCACTGAAAATACAAGAATGAAGAAGAGTGAAGGAAGATGGAGAAACATTTGTTTACAATTTTACAGTTTACATTTTTAGCAGTTTAGTAAGATTTTACAACTGTTCAAGGTTTGTGTTAGACTTCGTTAGTTTCAACAGGTTGGGCTAAATTTAATGAGCACGAATTGGACTTCAAAGTTTGTTTAACTTGAAGAAACCAGATTTATTTCAGTCAAAGCAAAATTTTAAATTTGGCAACAGAGTTACATTACCTTTTAAGATTAATTAGTTTGGCAAAACATTTATTAATCCAGCTCATGTTATTAGAATGATGAATGTTGTTAATTAATAGTTTCACAGAGTTGAATTGATTTTGTCTACGATAACCTCAATAATGTTTGTCCAGAAAGCAATAGGTAACCGTAAAATAAATGGATGCATTTTTCCGAAGGTAGCAAATCAAAAGATCGCTACCCAGTTTTAAAATTTGCCAAAATTCAGGGAATTATCCGATCCAAACTAAATTTTCAGTACTTATTCATTCATTAATCAACTAATTAATTTTTACCGAATAGATTTATTTTATTAAAAAAAGGGGGGATATTTATTTGGGGGGGGGTCTTTCGCCCCCACCCTTTTTTTTCAATATCTCGTGTGTAGTGAATTTTTAAAATCCCTGAAGATATTATTTCATTAAAAAAAAAAAAAATGCAATATCATTTTGTGAACATACGGAAAATAATTACCAAAAATAATTTTAAAAACTCAAAAAAAAAAAAAAAATCTTTTGAGAATTGGTGCTTCTTGCTGCTTACATAACGCGTTTTTTCAGATTAGACAAAAAAAATCTGTCACTATTTTAAAAAAAAAAAGAAAAGTAATTACTTTTTTCAGCGCGATTTTGAAATTAACCTGATTTCTGATCGTCACAGGTGTTTCTTTTATTCAGTAAATATTCCAAAAATGTGAAGTTTAAAAAGTTATATTTTTGAGTACTTATTCATTCATAAAATAAAATTCTTTTTAAAAAAAGGTTTACCCTTTTTTTAAAAAGAATTTTATTTTATCTCCTTTTAGCAACTGTTAGATTACTTTTGGTATGGATGTACAAAAAGGAAATAATTCTGATTTCTTGTATTGACTGATTACTATTCAATATTGAAAGAATGGGTATTAGTCTTGATTGAAATTTATCATAACGCTGTATTTCATATCTTCCATTCAGTCAGTTTTTGTCTTGAAAGCGCTGTTTTTCCGATTCATCGATATGGGTGTTTGATTTTTCTTGTTTTTTGTTTATTTCGCGTGTGTTTTTATTCATTTATTTACACTTACACACGTATTCTTGTACGCAAGATCGAATATTTACTTCAGTAATTATTAAACTTAATTCTTTTAAGTTTATTTTATTTTAAAACAAATCTGTCTTACATTTTTCAGCATAATTTTTGTTCCCTTCGCCACCAAGAAAATTTTCAGAATTACGGGGAAACCATCTCAATCGAATAAAAGTTAAAAGATTTTACTGAAATTTTTCTAAAATTTACTCTTAAGTTAAAAAAATGTTTTTCTTTTCACATTCTCTAACGCAAATTACATTTTTACGCTATATTTTTGTTTTGGTAGCGCCTTTAAGCCAAGTTTAAATTAAAAAAAAAAACGTATGTATGTATATAAAAATTTTTTTTTTTTTTTAAACAAACTATTGGTTTAAGGGTAAAGAAAGTTATTTTTAAACATGAGAACCGTATTTTTTTAGTTTTTTTATTTTAACTTTTTTAGGACAGGTGAAATTATTTTTTATTTTTATTCCGTCCTTTGATCTCACAGATTAGTGTGCGTAAATACAATATTATTTTCTGTTTTAAATAAAAAGAATAGTGAAGCTTTTTCTGTTGGGTTACTTTTAAAATTTCGTATTAATCAAGACAAGTGAAGCTTCCGCGCATTATTTCTCGAGGCAAACGTATGTAACAAAAGCCAGTAATGGCGACCGTTCTGTTGCCGCGACGTGAATGAGGTCGCACTTATATTGTCGATAACCCCTAAACGGTATTCGAACGCAAACTTTTATTGTTGTTTCCGAAATAATCAGGCAATTTCCCACCATAATGGATTTTTTTTTATTACAATTGTTTTTTTGGTGATTATAATGCAAATTAAGTTATAACCCTTTACTAACAGACTTCGAAACACATCTCTAGGACAAATATTGGATTTAAAGAGAATTTCACTTTTTTCATTGTATACAATGAGTTAATGATGAATGAATAACAAACATGAGTTAATGATGAATGAATAACAAACAAAAAAAATATACCAATGTTTTAAAAATGACTAAAAAATGTTTATTATATATGAAAATTAATTCGGAATAGCTTTTTTTTACAGTAGATTAGATCATGAGATCGTTAAAAAAAAAAAAAGAGACATAACATGATGAAAAAGACGCCAAACTTGACGAAAACAAAATTCTATCGTCTCTAAATGTTTATGTTAAGAAGAGAAAAGACCAAAGTATTTTTTAATTATTTTTTTTAAAGTTTTTCCTTCTTTTTAGAACATTCTAAATTTTGATTAAAAAACCCTTGTTTCTCTTTGTATCAGCAGTAGTATAGCATAAATTTTTAGCACTTTTTTTTTGTATGATAGACATTAATTTCGAAAATCTTGCAAAAATAAAAATAAATGTCAATGTTAATGAAACTCAGAAACTATTCACAAATGATAGAAATTATTATTAAAAGTCATTGCAAAAAAAATTTTAATATATTTATTAGCCTGCCACCAACTAATTTTATGAAAACTCTAGAAATTCAATAGCATTCAGTTTTAGTGATTATATTAGTTAAAAGAACAAGGCTTTGAAGAAAGCAAATCATGTATTTTTTTTTATTGGATCCCCCCTACCTGAAAATCAGCTCTGAATTGTAACATACAAAACTCAATAAAACAAAGATATTGTTTAATTTCAAATGCTTTTATTTGCTTTTATGAATATGGACAATATTTTCTGAAAGCAAAAAACTTTTTTGATGAAAAATGAATTTTTTATACAATTATTTGTTATTCTTTATTTTAGATTTTTACATTTAAGTTGTTAAAATATAAAATTAGTGAAAACAGCATTCAGTTTTGTAAATGGCCTTCATAGATTATTTTACCACATTGTAAATTGTATCACTTTGACCAATCAGAAGACCCACACTAATTAAAAAATGTAATGTTGTATTCCTAAAATGGCTGTAATTAAAAAGTATGGAAGACCAGCAAGAATACAATTAAGTCACGCTTTTGAGTTAAGCAATGCTCTCCGCTGTTAGGGCCTTTACTTTTGCAAAACACATGTGAAGAAGTTAATTTGATTTTTCAATTTCAAATGAGAAGAGTATTTACAAGTATTACTATCATCTTATGAAATTTATAGGATCTTATTTTTATATTAATCTCTTATGACATTTTTTCCATAAATGAAATATCAAAATTAATAATAAAATGAATGGAAATACAAATAATACAGTAAAATGTAATAAATGTACATAAAATCATAGTTCTTTATGTACAATTCTGATAAAGTTTCATAAGAAAGGTATCTATAAATTAATTAGATACCTTTCCTATGAAATTTAATCTCACTCTCAACAGTCTTATTTTTTTATAATATATTTTCCATAAAGCATTATAAACATAAAGGTGAAAGCTAAGTACAAAAAAAAAGTTAGAGCACTGAAAGTCTTCCTTAAAAATGACGAGGTAAATAATTTGTTCACTTAAATCTAAATAATTATGTCACTTCTGTCCTTCCATATAACTTTTCCTCATGTAAGCTGTCAATACATGATGAAATCATCACTCATCACCTGTGAAGTGATGCAAAATGTTATGACCTGCTTTGTTTTATTTTTAAATTACATCTTTTTGGCGCAGAAACTAAATGCTTGTTTCAAATATTTTAAATAAACATTATGATTTCTAATTTTCTTAAAATAAGTTTTGAAAAAATTATAATTGATTTTTAAAAGAATTTGAAACTGAGATTTTCATTTTTTTTTTTATAAAATGGAAAAAAATGGTTGACATGATTGATTATGTCAATTTTGCTGACTCAAAAAAGACAAGATTTTTAACAAAAATTTTGGACGTATTTTTGGAGTATTTTTTTTTTTACATTTTTTAATCATTCCTAAATGATTAAAAAATGTAAAAAAAAAATACTCCAAAAATACTTTGATCTTTCCTCTTAATAACAAACCTTTAGACGATAAAATTTTGTTTTCGCCAAGTTTGGCATCTTTTTCATCATGCTATGTTCTTTTTTTAGCAATCTCATGGCAGTACCTACATAAAAAGAAGTCTCTGTAGTTATTATTTCAGTAACAAAAATAATGCAATATAGAGTATGAACATACAGAACATCCGGCCTACATCTTGTCCAAAACAATTCAATAAAACTCAAAAAATAATTTTGAGAATTGATGCTTGCATAATTAATAAAACACACAATATTTTCTTTCAGATTCAACAGAAAGAAATCTAAACATCTATTACTCAAGTCCAATGTCAGTGTATATTTTCAAAGCTAAAGATCATAAAGACAATTTTTAAGAAATTTGCTGTCTGAGAAGAATTTAGAATCATACATGTTGCTATCCATTGAATTGTTAAATGAATTGGATGCAGAAGCAATTATTGACAGATGCGCACACTCATCTAGTGAAAACAAATGATTTGCTTTTGAGCTATCTGTTTATATGTAAATTGCGCAGTAAATTATTTAAAAATATCAACCAATTACTTAAAATGAAAAAAAGGATAAAAATTTCAATTATAATATTCTGTATTTACATTTGGTATCTACTGATCATATGTACAGTACATGTACACTGTAATTACTAATACACATTTTTCAATTGAACCCATTTTTAGTTAAGTATTTTTCAAAAATTTTATTTATTTATTTATGAAAATTAAATGATAGCATTACAGTTATGGTTGGGCCCTCTTTATCTCCTAGCAACCAATATTTTTAGATCCAGGCCACCACATTCTGAATTAATTATAGCAAGGTGATTATGGAATAAACTCCAAGAGGGGAAAAAAGAGAAACAGCAATACATTTTTTTTTTTTTCAAACATTGGATGTTTATTGAATTTGATACAAAAAATGTGAAGCACATTGAAAAAAAAAAAAAAAAAAAAAAAAAAAAGTAGTAGGTCTGTAAACCTTTGAGGATAGCAGAATTCAGATTGCTAAAAATTAGAATAAATAGGAGACACTTCTAATAAATGGAAACATATTCAATTTCTTTAAAAAAAAAAAAAATAGAAAACAACAGTTTTTGTTTTAGCTTTTTTTTTTTTTTGCATGAAAAAATTTTTTTTTTTTTGCTAATCATGAATAGATTATAGAAAAAGTAAGATAAAATTGTCCTAATACAGTTTTACACACAACTGGGAAAATTTGTTTTGTTTACTTTTGTTTCTTGTTTTTAAAAACAGAAAATAAACTTTTACATTTTTAGAGCATAAAACCTTATGTGAAACAAAAATCTTTTGTTTGGTGAAAAGGTGACCTAAAATATCATAAAAAATAAAGAAAGGAAAAAAAATTAAAAATTGTTTCCAAAGAAACAAGAAAAATTAAAATGCAAATCTCAAAACAAAAATTTTTTAAATGTTCTATGAAATTAAAATTATGGAAAAAAAAAAAAAAAATTTGAGAACTATATTTCTAAAAAAGATTTCTAAAAGAAGCTAAAAATGCTGGAACTAATTTTTAAAAAATCTGCAAATTAAAAAAAAAAAGAATCTTTGGAAAAAACCCTTTTAACATTAACAAGCAAAACATTTATAGGAATTTTTCTCTTTTTTCATTTTTAAAATAGGAAATTATTTCTACAAACAAGATATTTTCTATGAATGTCATTTGTTTTCTTGTGTTCATTTTATTTAAACTTCATGAGTAAAAAATTTCTACAACAGTGAACATATTTAAAATTTTTTTTCATTTTATTTTATTGAATTTTTTTTTTTTTTTTTTAAGTAAAGCAAATCCTTTTCTACAACAATGCGAGTTATTAATTTTTCTTGTTGTTTTGTGTTGGTGTTTTTGTTTGAATTTTCCACCACAATGAAAACAAAGAACGGGAAAAGAAAAAGAAGATAAAGACCAAAAGAAAAAAAAAGAAAAGAAATGAAAACAATGAATGACATAAAAAGAAAGAAAGAAGAAAAAAAGAAAAGAGTAAAAATTGATTCAAATTTAAAAGAGAAATTTTTGAACTTCTAAAGTATCAGTTATTTAGCATAAAAAACCTAAAGGTTTGCTTAAACTCATCCAACCAGCAATCAAGTAATTACTTTACTATTTGTGTCAATATAAAACTATCTATATACTTATATTTTTAGTAAGCTTGGTAAATATATAGGAATTAACAGATAATGTACATATCTATTGTATTAATTGTATAATAAATTTCAAATAAAATCAAAACTACATACTTTATTTCAGAATTTGTTTCAAAGTAAGTTACAAAACATATTCATATCAGAATGATAAAAGTATAATTAATTATGATCTATCAAAATAGTTAAATTTATCTGGGCAATTGGCTGTTCACTGTCAAAACTGTCAATGTGTATAACAGCCATTCTGCTGTCACAAGAATGGATTGGTGGATTGCCTGTGTACTCAAACACCGTTCTTTTTTGTCTGGCATTGTTATGTCAGTAACAAGATTATGGTAAAGATTATTAGCCTTGGAACAGAACACAAAAAAATTTGATTCCAGTCTTACCCAAGAATATGAAAGTGATATATGTGGTCTTGACCAGAATATAAACTTCGTTTACCAAATCTAAATACTTACTGATAATGAGTTCACCTTAAAAATTCTAAAGGAATAAATTCTTAATAATCTTAACTTAATTTCATGTCTTACAACTTGATATAGAATTCTATACATAAGGTAATATGAAGAAGTCTTAACTGGGATTTGAATTCTAACTGCATTTTCTTTGTTGAGAACAATCATCATAGATTTCCTTAATTTTCCTGTCAAATTCATTGAATAATTACTATAGAATCATCTGTTAATCAATATTTGTTTGCAATGTTAACATTTCCAATATTTAGGGATTCTAAATTTACATTTATAAATTATTTGTCTCAATCGATAAATTTTTTAACAAGATTGTGTTTTATTTTATTGCACAGTAACCAAGTTTTAGGATCTAGCAAATAATCTAACCTTAGGTTTAAATTTTTATGAAGAAGATTGTGCAAAAATATTTAATCCAACTTTTGGGATGCTTGCAATTAAAGAAATTTATACATACATCATTTCAGTAAAATCTTAACATTAAATTTCAATAGAAAAAAATATTTAATTCATTTATTTCCATATTTTGAAAGCATGAAGAAAATTCAGAACTGAAAAATTAACAGGTTAAACTGAAAACAAATAAAAGGAAAGATAAGAATTATTTTTTTATAGAAAATGTATAAAATTTTATTTAAAAAAAATACCTGTTAAATGGAAAGACACTAAAATGGTGGATGTAGTTGATATGTAATTTTAAAAAAATAATATTTTTTTTAAATTGTAAAATATTTTAATCCCTGTTGAATTCACCTGTATTTTTGTCTATGTATGAATGCATAGTTGATAACTTAATCAAGCCCCGTCAAATTTTTACAAAAATGGTGACCCATCTATTGAGCGAATACTGGTCTGTGAAGGGAGGTAACTCCAGCGACACATTTTTCCCAAAAATCTTCCCTCTGGAAACTAAATAAAAAAATTATTAGTGTTAGTAACAATAGATTAATAGATTTTGAGTGTATCTAAGCAGCAATACAAGACTTATTAAAGCTAAGGAACAAGTCAAGTTATATCTATTATATTTTTAAATTAAATTCCATATAGAAGTAAATGTATGACAATTGTCCACAGTTCAGCTTCTATTTCAAGCATTTAACTGGTCTCAGTTATTATCATAAAGTATCAGTTATTATTATAAGTTCTTTTGGTGATTAACATTACTCTGATGACTTTCTACCTCAAATTTCAGTTATTAGATACAATAAATTAGTTTATTTTAAAAAATTTTGACTGTATTTGATGTCAAGCAAATGTAATATGAATTTTAGAATGTATCTAAATAAATGATTTCGTTGATTTTTGGTTAGTAGGGATAGCTTCTAATACATATATACAAATTTATATCTATATACTTGTGTGTGTGTGCATATATTTTCCTGTATACTTCCTACACACACATTATTTATATATATATATATATATATATATATATATATATATATATATATATATATATTGTATAAGCACACATATATTCCATGTACAGACACAATTTTGATAACTATTTACTAATTATGCAAAATTTTATATTACTATATGTATGGTTGTATATCTACACATGTATGTGCATACTTATTTTCAATTTGAACCACATTCCAAAATCAGTATTCTGAGTTTTGATCATTGAAAATGTATTTTGTGAAGTGGGTGAGATACCCTTAAGAGTGTGTGTGTGTATGTGCATGCATTATATATATATATATATATATATATATATATATATATATATTGCCAACCACCTGATGAGACATAGTGGTCAAAACCATGGTAGTGTGCAGTCGTATACAGTGTTTTACCTCTTTTTATTGTATTAGCCTGCTCTGCATGTGTTTTTCTAAAGCAGGTGCATTGAGCACTTTTTTATATGTACATTTTTTTGGTATGGCAATTTTTCCAGCTATTTAACATATCTTTGTGTATGTATGTATACATATATTATATATATATAAGAGAAATAAGAATGTTTTCCTACATATAAATATACTGACAAATGCAAAAGAAAGTAACATGAAAAGGCTTTGGACATATTCTGAAAACATATATGAAGCAGAGCAAAAAAAAGGAACAGCTTGGGATTTGTCTTCTATTAAAATGATTAAGTTGAAAATGTCTGCAGACCAATAAGAGCACACAGAACATTATCAACCATTTACAAAGTCTACATTTACTTTGAACAGCCATTGAAGATTTACCTGCCATGTACAGAAGTTTGCACAATGGTGATGACAGAAGTGCTCTCTCAAGAATTTTGTGAGCTGATAATCAACCATGAAAGTTGTAAAATGTTCAAGATTCTCATCAGTACATTTAGAGTCATCCACTAAAAGTGGTAACATTGATAGACAACCAATATGCCACGATAAAGAAACAAGCAGATGATCTATTTATAGGCAAGCAATTTGCAAACTGAAGAGGACTTTGTAAGGATCTATAGGCAGTCAATATAGAAAACAACAAGAATACAATTTGTCAGGCATTATACCAGATAAGACTGCATTCTTGGACTCCTGAAAACTCTCTGCTAAAGTTTAGGCATGTGACGACTCATCTAGTTTGCCCATCATCATCTTGAGAAGCTTGCTTTGTTCTGGGACAAAATATTATGGCTTCACAAGACTAAAATCAAGCTCTCTGGTGGAAACAGTTCGAAACATTTCTGGAGAATGAAGAACACTTCATATGACCCTTAAAATATAATCTCATCAGTGTTAGACACACAGATGGAAATATGATGATTTGGGGTTGTTTTCCTCTAATTGTATGAGCACACAGCATATCATATTAAAAGAACATTAAATAGTGCTATGTAACATGAAATATTGGAGGAAAACTCTTCCACGTGCAAAGTTTCTCAAACTACAGAGTTATCAAGTTAACAATCCCAAGCATCCAGCAGTGAAAATGACAGAATGGTTCCAAGCCAAGAAAATAAAGGTTTTAAAATGGCCTAACCTAAAACGTATAGAAAATCTTTGGAAGGAAATTAAAGTTCATCAGAAGAATTCCCCAAAACTTAAGGCAATTTATCAACAGGAGTGTTGATAAAATTGATGTTACTTTCTACCAAAAGCTTACCTTGAATTATTTCAAACATTTTTGATAGCTGTTATATCAGATAAGGGACACATCATTAAATACTGTCATTTTTTGATGTGTTCAAAATGTTTGTATATTACTTTCTGTTGCATTTGTCAAATTGATATAGAGACAAAATTTTCTTTATTTTTCTTATACATTATATATCCTAATTATTTATTTGGTATATTTAAGTCAAGTTTTAGGTTAGCAGCAATTAATACATGTAATATTTGAGTCTATATACATGCTGGTAGTTCCCCATTCTACAATAGGGTCAAGGATCAAGAGTGAGCCTGTAAGTCAAATATGCCCAAGTTGAATGCACTTTAAAATTTATTCTATAGGGAATTAAATTCTCATTCTTGAATATTTTCTTTCTTTAATTAAGGTTAAATTAAATCACTAAATTACTACAATTATTTTATTAATTGAAAGAAAAACATCATACACAGTAATTAAATGAAATTAGTTAATTGATTTTCATATATGGTATAAACAAATCACTGTCAGATGACTCTGGAAGTGCCCCCAAAATTAGATACCCATTGATAAAAAAAAAATTCAATCACATTCACTGATTTAATAAATTTTCATGAAATTTATATCATTAAATAGAATTACAGAAAAAAAACTTGATATAAAAATTATTTTTTCCATCATGAAGAAACAGAGTATTTTGTTAGAAATTTATGTTTACATTTATATTAAAAAAAAAAATAAAATAAAAAATTGACTATAAAAGTTCAGTGCAAAAATATATTTGCATTTTAAAATTCAACTAATTAATGGACTTTAATGAAAGCTTCAGTATTTATTCCTTGATTACTGAAAAGAATTGCCAAAAGTTTGTGATCCTAATTTCAAAATATCAAGGATTAAAATTTTGAAATATTCTAAGAGAAACAATAAGTTATTAAGGATCATGTGTGTCAGTTTGAAAACTGGCCAACCATTTTGAACATCTTAAAAAGTGGTTGCATCACACTGATGTAAAATATAACCAATCAGAGTGGGACCAAGTGTGCATGCATGAAGAGACACTCTCCTGTGGGGTTGCCCAGTCAAAAATGTGATGCCACTGAATGAGCTTGTTGTGTAACTGTTACATTTACAGTAAATATGAATCAGGTTTTGCTTGAAATTTGGATGTTTGACCCCAAGAATTATTTGAATGATTGAGAAGACTTTCAAAGATTATTTATTAAAGCCCAGATAAAATTTGGGTACTGACACTTTAAAAACTTGACCATCATGTGAAGAGATTTAGGGTAAAACACGGTACACACTACGCAGTTCTAAGTCATTATCCCCAATCTAAACTCTCTAATATTTCTGGCTTTTGCCAAAGTTAAACTGGCCTTTTAAAAGGAGATTTCATGTCACAGACAAGATTAAGGAAGAACTAAAAAAAGAACTGACAGCAATTTCCAAACAGGATATTACAAACTGTTTTGAAAAATAGAAGGAACACTGGAACAGAAATGCAGGAGGACCAAAGGGAAGTGTTTTGAAGGAAAACAAGGCGCAATTATCCTAGGTATTTTACTTTTCATTAATATTAAATAACTATATAATTTCTGGAAAGACCTTATATTTTTCCATAACCTAGATATTAAGGGTTGAATGTATAATTTTGTTAAATGCAAAATATTATACAATTCTTTTCTACACTTCAGTCAAAATAAAATGAATACATAGCATTTTCAGTCATTATAATAAATATTACTTATATGTATTCATTTATACTGTATATATTTGTATATTCATGTATAAATGTATGATGCATGTATATATACACATGTGTATGTGTGTGTGTGTGTGTCTCTCTCTCTCTCTCTCTATATATATATATATATATATATATATATATATATACTTTTCATATACTAGCTGTACACATGCATGTATATAGGAAAGTTATATATAAATGTTTATATATCAAGAACAAATTTAAGGAAAAACTATGAAAACTTTTTTCACTCTGACTTTATATATATATATATATATATATATCCACAAATGCATATACATACATATGATTGTATGTTCTTATATATATATATATTTTAGAGAGTGAATGACTTTAGGAATAATTATATATATTAGTAAAATTTTATGGGTATTCTCATATTCATTATATAGATATGTGAATTTTAGCCAATAATATCTGTTTTTATTAGAAACATTTACAAAAACACATTTGGTGCTGTGAGATTTTATAATGCAGCTCAATGGTTATTTATCGTATTTGAAATAAATATAATCTGGTTATTGCTAATTATTTTTTAATTTCAGATATATATTATTATGGGTCATAAGATAAGAAAAGATATAACCTCCAAAGAGAAACAAAGTTTAAACTGAGTGAAGGCAACACAGTATTGACAATTGCAAATAATTTGGACAGAGATCATAAAATCTCTGATCAAAAAAGAAATTGAAAACATTTGCAAGAACAATTAAAATGCTTTCAGAATGTCACAAATCTGAGATTTGAGAAAATTAAAAGATTAATAAGCTATGAAAGCGGACAGACCAGTAAGAAAATATATGAAGAAACTGGTGTTGTGAATGTAAACACAAAGATGCAGAATATTAAGAACATTGGCTAAAGACATGAAAGCAACCAATCTACTATCTGCCAGCAAGCATCAAAAAGTGAAATGTGTCAGTTGGTTTAATAAGTACATGAAAACTGATATCTCAGTAGTAATATTTAGTGATGAATGTAGAACTACATTGGATGGACCCTTCATGGAAATAGGAAATCAATATCACTTTGAAGAGTTGAAAGGTGGAATAATGTTTTCAGTGAGTATTGTAAGCAGGAAAATTATTGGTCCCTTTAAAGCTGATGATTCTATCAGAATAAAGAATTAGTCTAAGATCTAGGACAATACCTTTTTTGGGTGCTTCAGTTCACAACTGAAAATGCCTTTAAACTAAAGTACATATTCAAAGAAGACAATGTTTGTTAACATTCTGCAAATATTACCAAAGAGGTTACAAAAGATACCAAATTAATGGAAAGGTTCTAATCTTTTCAGGAAAACTTTTGGCTCAGCATTAAAAAAAATGTATATGAAAATAGAAAAACAATATTGAAGCAAAGAAGATCTTTGGGGAGGCAATAAAAACTAGTACAAGTAACATATATAAGAGTAGATAGGTACAAATAACATTATAGTAAGAACTAGAGAAGTTAATGAAATACATGAAGGTTATAAAATAACAGAGGTTTTTAAGCAGGAGGCAACAGGGTTTTCTTTTTAAACCAAGGAGGAATTTCAAGGTGGGGGAGGAGAAAAAAATCTTTTGTTTTTTATTTATAGAACTTGGAGCCAATAACTGTAATCTTCATCAGAATAAAAACAATTTAAACACCATGACCTTTTATTAAACTTTTTGTTTATTAAATTACAATACCCTGGCATCCTTTTGAATTTTGGTTTATTGAAGTACGATTCAGTTTATTTATTTTAATAATTAGTTATTAATTAAAACAATTCACTGTATATGTATTCAAGTTTAAAAAACTGTCAACATTTTTATTGCAATTAAATTTGTAAAACTCCTGCAAAAATAATTTATGTAAATGTATGAAAAAGAATGAAGATTTTCAATAATATATGCATATTATTTAGAATGCACCTTTTGAGTTGAACAATCTTGAAAAGGTGGGGAATGATATTCTGACTTATGGTGAAAAGGATGCATTGGGCAAAAAAAGGTTGGAAATCACTGTTATAGATGGTCAAAGAGATTATAGTAACATGAAAATAAATAAAATAATAATTTATAGAGGTATATGGGATACTTTGTTGATTAAATAAATATTTCTGTTGCCTATATCTTGTTAATTTGCTAATGTTTCACTATGTTTACATAATAAGACCTGACATTACCAAAACAGATTTTTATTATTTTAATAAGGATAGATATGTTACACTACATAATATATTGCTCATGTAAAGAAAGTATATCCTGGAAATTGTATATATATATATATATATATATATATATATATATATATATATTATGCAGTGTTACATTAGAACATGCACATATCCACTACAAGATTGTACATTTTTGTCTCAACGTCAAAAAGGGAAAACCTTTTAGACATCTCATCAGGTGGGGAATCATGGTGTTACTAAAAATTTTTATTCCTGTTTGTTCTCCTACACTTTGATATATATATACATATATATATATATATATATATATATATATATATATTGATATCTATACCCAATTTTATGAAAAAATGACTTGCATAATACAATTTGATATAGTGTGTGTGTGTACATATAATTGCTGATACTACTGATGAGTTGACCTGAATATAACATCAATCAGCAAAGTTACAAATTTTATATTTGTATTAACTGTGTGTGTGTGTGTGTGTGATACCTGCAACTTCTTTGCAGAAGTCCATCTCTTCAACATTGAACTGAGCAGCCATGAGCCCACAAGCAACTTTGCAAACCAGCCTCACTCCTGCATAACTTTTCACATATGTGACACACAAAAGACTTTTGCAAAGTCCTGAAAGTGACTAATATATATATATATATATATATATAGTCATCCACATACAAGCCTATGGATAATACACATATATATGCATATACATATATAATTACAAATATATATGAATACATTCTCTTTATACATATCAAAAAGCCTATGTAAATTGAGTTATCAAATACATCTAATACAGATAATAATCTGAAAACAAAAATGTGCAAGTGTTTGTTTACATGTGTATAATATATAGAGACATGTGCATGTGTGTATGTCAAAGGGTATGTGCATGTATATACATATATATTCGTATGGTGATAATATATTTACATAAGACACACAATGAACAGACAACAGACAAACATGGTTAACACTGAGGCTAGCAATGTATCAAAAATGTTCTATCATTTTTTTTTGTTTTGTTTCATGCAAAAAATGGTGCAGCTGGAGTCAGCGAGGTGGCAAACTTCACTTTGACATTAGATGAAAAATTCGATGTCCCTAAGAAGCAATAAAGTTCAACATTTCTTTTTTTTAAAAAAGAAAAAAAAAGAAGAAAAAAAAGAAAAAAAGAGAATTTAAAACAATTTAAAATTTTTTTTTTTTAAATTTAAAAAATAAAACAGACAAAAATCAAGCTGTGACCAATATACTGAGTATAAAATATTAACCCTGAACAAAGCAAAGGCTAAACAAATGAGACAGCCTGCTTAGGACATGTTAAGCATCACTTGCCAAATGTCCAACCAGTTGCTACAAAACTCATGTTTGGTGAATTTATTTAAATTATTCAACATCAAAATTATAATTTAACAAATTCTATTTTCACAAGAAGCTACTGAGTGGCAACACTAACATGCCTACCTATTTATAATAGTTTACAAAATCTATAAAGGTTATAGGTCAAAGTGTACGCAATAACATAACACTAAATAATGAAAATGTCACTATTATTGGGTAACATTTTATAATTATGATTCATTAGCATTATTATTTACACTATTTACATTTGGTCTATTATCCCCATCACAACATTTTGGGCATTTTGTCCATCTATTCCTGTAGATTAAATAAAGGGTTCAGTTCAGAATTCCCTGTAGGTTACCCAGATCAATATACACCTGAGGAAGGCCAGAGGGCACAATGGCCAAAACATTCTGGTAACAACAGCAAAGATGAGGACAATAGTTCAAATGTAAATAGTGTAAATAATAACTCCTCATCCCAGAAATGCAGACATAAACTGTTAGTAGTAGTAGTGAAACAACTGATCAACATCTTTGTATGTTGAAAGAAATAGTGCTCTAGGTGTGATATATTCTTTTTGAGGAGATGAAAAGAACTTGGATAAAATGATGTTTATGTGTGTCATGTAAGCATTATTACCAAGATAAATAATTGTAATGTATCAGATGAAGACAATAATATAGTGCTCAATTTAATTCATTTTCTGCCACTTTATTATAAAACTGTGTATTTAAATAAGTTCCTCAAACATGAATTTGGTTAGAGTAAATACTGCACTGCAAACGTTATGTAATCCATTTTGTATTACTGTTCACCTCTGTGAAAACAAGTCAACTTATACAGCAATGGTAAGAATTTCAGTAAAAGCATTAACAAAAGAAATAAAAAAAATTTTTTTTTTTAATTTTCAATTCCCAATCATATTTCTGACATTTATTCTTGATGAGTTTTGAATCTTTGATATTAGTTAAAAAAAAAAAAAAATCAGCTCAAAGTGAAAAAAAAAAAGAAATAAAATAATGACATTATTTCCAACATTAGGTTTCAGTATTATTGAAATTTTTTAAATGAAGTACTGTCAACTAATTTTTGACTAGTATTTCTTACACCTTAATTCAGTTGTTTTTCATTGCAACTCCCAAATCAACATTCCATGATCATCTTAGAAATAAATATGTCTGAATTTCTAAACTTTAATTAAAAAAAAAAAAAAACAAAGTTGGTAATGTGTTTACAAAATACACTGATCAGTCGATTCTCCAGCCATCTTCAGGTGAATGCGCCCTGTACAACATTTTGTTCTGATTAGCATTAAAATACTTTTGTGGCTTGTTTGGTGTGAGAGTTAAATTCCAGGTAAAAAGTCAAGATTTTGAAAGACTAGCATAATCTGGCCCCTTTTGGCCTTGTAACAGTTTAAGGGTATGTTTTGCTTCTTTATTCAATCTGACTAAGTGTGATATTCAGTGAAGGTATGAGCTATCACCAAGACTAAACAGAACAAGATTCTTTACTAGACTCATCAACTAAAGAGGACTTTGAGAATAGGCCAGCTTATGATAAAAACAACAAAGGTGAGGATAATCTTAAAAATCAATTAATATAAACAACTCATTTCAAATTCTCAAACAAAAATTATTGAAATCTGTTATCTCCTAAATGTATAGTACTGGAGTGAACAAAATATGAGTGATCAATTTATTACTTAATTATAATACAAAATTGATCCCCCACTTCAGGTCACATAAAAATCTATTGCATTTGTGAACTCTTGTGAACATTTTGGGGAATTGTCTTCATCTTTGTTGATTCATTTTAACAAATTTTTGGCCTATCTATTCTCCAACCTTCTTTGGGTGAATAAATTGATCTATAACAATAGGGTAGGTGGAACAATATAGGTGAGCTGAGTTACTCCCCTCACACACACACACAAAAAAATAAATAAATAAAAAAATTAACAACTCATCTCAAAACTTCAATCAATAACAGAGATTCAATATAAAAGGAAAACTCAAAATGGAGAAATGCAACACATGAGGAATTCAATAAAAGAAAATGAATTACTGTAAAAGTGCAGTTTCAAGATCAAACTTTTAGGCCAAAAATAAGGGGTTAACCTCTTTATGGGTTTCATTAGGTTGAAATGTGTGCATAATGGGAAGGACAGTACCAATCATGAATAATATTCACCATTTACAAAAAAATAAAAAAATTATATTACAACTTAACTGACCTTGAATAGAAGTAAAGAAATATTTTTTTAAAGTTCCAAAATCCAGTTATTTAATAAATGGTTAACAAGTTCATGCCCGTGACATGAGCATCTTATTTCCATTTACAGAATTGAATTCAGTGGTAACAGTCAGATTAAAAAAATCAAAGAAAATAACATTATCCTTTTTAATAGTTTGGCATCAATTATTTTAGAGAAAACAATTTTAATTTTGATTCTAATTCATTTCTACTGCCTCATTCACAGCTTTCTAAGCCTGATTTTGTTTCTTTATCCTAAAAACCAAGCATAAATTAGTCTATACAAGTCATAACTTAATTTCATGGGCCAAAAATCAAGAACCAACCTATCCAAAAGAATGTATGATCATTTTAGATTTAATGTTATCTCTTTTCTTATCAAGAGCCTCGAATACAAGTTTATAAAGGGCTGGCACATGATGACCTTCTTAAACAAATTAGCTACAATATCTTCTAGCTCATTATAAAAAATAAAAACTTTAAAAGGAAAATATTTCTTGGATCATAGATTTTTTTTATAAATTTTCTAAACTAGAAAACATCCGAAAAGAAAGCTTTATTTGAAACATTACCATTATATAGCTGTATGGTTAATTCTAATGTATCATCAAATGATGCTCCAAAAATTAATTATTATAGTCTGTACTTAACGGGATCTGAATTCATGTACTTTTGATTTTGTGAATCACATGTTAAATATATAACCCAGCCAAAATTTAGCCGAATGACAAGTACTGTCACATGTATGCTTTCAGTCTTGCAGTAAACTTCAGCCAAGTAAGACAGCTTGTAATGTTTTTTGTAGTGTGTTCTTAGTTTTAAGGTGCGCTATATTTATGGGATAAAGTGCTCAATATCAGAGATAGAGAATATATAAATATAAAAGTGAACATTGAAGTCAACACCCAGAGGCGACAGGTGACAATTGCGCCTAGCATGAAACAGCCTGTCACCTCTGAGTGTTGACTTCAATGTTCACTATATATATTATATATATATATATATATATATATATATATAAAACAAAAGCACAAGAAACTGATGACATTGAATGAGAACATGTAGTTGAAGATGAATGTCAAGAAGAGCTTTTATATACACTGAATACTGCTCTATGGCAAGATGACTCATGCATTTGCACTTATTAACATTATCTTAGTCTGTAACAGTAATCAGCCTATGTACAAGGTACACTCCAGAAATTTTAAGAATCTTTTTGAGAGGTACTTTTAATTGTCTTAGATAATTATCACTTTAATATATCCTTACTAATAAGCTAATGTGCCAAATTATTCCAGGCTAAAAGGTGAGGCCACTAAAGCACTCTGAACAATACCTGCTATATACAGCTTGCCACAGCCGACTAATTCACACAATAAAATCAGGCAGCTCACTTTGCTTAACACAAAACTTTGTTTTGTGTTAAGCTCAGCAAAGATACTGCAGAAATGTTTGAAATGATTAAGACTGTTTATGGATTAAGATTTTGAGAATGTAGAGGAGATGAAGAGGCTGTGACCTTAAGAACCCTGGCCACACCTTCATTTTTGAGGACTACGAGGGGGGAGCCTCAAGAAGAGGCTGGAGTGATACAACAAATGCAGTGATGAACTCAGAGGAAGTCCTACTTTGAAGGAGATTAGTTTTGTATTGTTTTGAAATAAATAAATCTCTTTCCTGAAAAATTCTCAGAACTTCTGGAGTGTATTTTGTATTGTTATTTCTCTGTTCCTATCAATACCCATGGGCTCTAAATTAAGGGTATCTGATAACGAACAAAATCCCAAAATATGATGACCAAATGACAAAGTGATGCTTACAAATAAGCACAGATCTTGTATGCAAAAGAATAGAGACTAAATACAAGACTAAGTTCTTTGGTAAAGGTATTAAATAAGTAAATAAAAATAATAAATAAAATAAAAAGAATCAAATTGTTCAATTAATTGTAATAATGTGTGCAAAAGTACTTTGTCATACATTAAGAGCACCTGGTGTCATTTGGGTCTGACTACAGATATTTACAGAATTTCACTTCTTGTACGCCGTGATACATACCTCCTGCAAATTAGTAAAAAAATCCCATACAAGTTGAGAAATTTATTAACTCAAGTTATCTGACTGATAAAACTATTTAGTAAAAAATTATTTAAAAAAAAAAAAAAAAAAAAGTTCAGTCATAAAATTTCTTTTTATAAAAGAATTTAATTTTTCTAAATTCTCTTTTGTTGTATTTATATATTTTGAATAACATCTTCCTAAATTGGGCTTGGCTGTCATGTTCTCTTGATTAATCTCCATTAGATTTCAGATACAGTCATGTCCAAACTCTTGTCTGTCCATCAAAATGAAATAGGAAAGAAAGATCAAGTGTTATGTTCACTTGATTAGACTTTAAATATGACCATGTCCAAACTCTTACCTATACATCAAAACCTTGTCTATTAAATGAATCCAAGGTGACAATAATAAAAACATTTAAAACAATATCAATGCATTAATTATTTAATCTATCCAGAATATCTTAATCCATTTAAAAGATCAATCAACAAAGATGGCAGCCATATAATAAAATAAGTATAAAATTTTCTATACTTTTTACCAAATAATTCCATTTTCTTTCTTTTGCTATTAGAATATTTTTTGTAAGACTTTATTTTTTTTTTGTACTATTCTGCACATATCTATTCGTATAGAATGGAATTTATTACCACAAGACTATGATGTAAAAAGCATTTAACATACAGTGAACAGAAAAGGAAATACTGAGGACAACCATGACCCATATAAATGTTAACATGTTATAAAAAAAATTAAATAAAGCAGATGTGGACAGTGAACATGTATTTTCTGATTTATCAACTCAAAGATGTTACTTGTTGATAGTCAGAGAATATATTGATCAAAAGGTGATAAATAAATAAGTACAAGGCGACAAGAAAAATGATTGTTAAAAAAAAACGGATTGTGGGTTGAGTTTGTTTGCCTTACACACACTGAAATCTCCAGCCACACTGGACGTTTATAAAAATGGAAGATGGCCATTGATATTCCCGTGAATGGAACAATTGCATTGGAGAAAAAGATTTGGAAGATCCAAGAATTGACCAGGGATATGACTGATATTAAATGAACTTTTCTTTTAATTAAAATAAAAAAATAAAAAAAAACATAAGTTCACAAAAAATAATCAAATAAATAAACTGTCTTAATTTAAAAAAAAAAAAAAAGTTAAATTTAGTAAAAAAACTAAATTTAAAAAAAAAAAAAATAATCCCAAAAGTGAAAAAAATTTTCAGATTTTTTTTCAGTGACAAAAAGGGAAAAATTCAATATAAAATATTTTAAAAATGAAAATTTTGTAAAATTTAAAACTAATTAAAAAAAAAAAAAAATTTTTTAATTTCATTTTCAAATATTTTTTTTAAATTTACGACAACTGATTTCTTTTAGTCAATTTAAAAAAAGTTTAAATATTTCAATTTTCAAAGTAAAAAAAGAAATTAAAAACAGAAAGTATTGGATCAAATTACAGCAACCCCCATTATTTCCCCCACCCCCTTTTTGCTTGTAAAAAAATTAAAAAGGATACATAAAAATAATGTTTGTACCCAATACCAGCAGGTCACTTAGAGTAACAACAACAAAATATATATATATATATATATATATATATATATATATATATATTATATATATATATATAAAATAAAGGAACACTAACACAGAATTGGATGGAACCCAGATTATTGAAATGAAAGGCAGCACATTCTATAACTCTTTGGTTATTACTACCTTGGCACTAATACTGCAAATTATTTTCATCAGTTCATTTTGAAAAAATGTACTTAAAGCCAAGTTGAAATTTTTAATTTTTTGGCATTGTTAAGAGCAAACCTCTTGAAAAGAAAATGGTGTGGCCCAAGAATGCCAGAATAGTTAAAGTTAAAAAAAAATAAAATAAAAAATAAATTCCAGGAGATAAATGTGTAAGGAGAGAGAGGAGCAGACACAGGGATTTTGATTTGTGGGATAAAGTGCCACCAAGCACTAACAATCTGAACCACCCCCACCCCATCTTCCCTGAAGCCAGCAAAAATTGTTTTGTTTGTCATCTTGGCACGTAAAACAGAACCGCAGATGGTCATCTGAGGGATATTGAAAAAGATTAATAATTAAAATATGGAATTTAATTTGCTTCCCTACCAGAAAAAAGGCCCATGTTATCTGAGGGAATACATAAAACCCAATGCAAGTAGAGAGAATGTTGATAAAATTATTGGGGTTTGGACTTAATACTGCATTGGAATGAGTGTAAAAAAATTTTTTTTTTTTTTTTTTTTTTTTTACATAAAAAAAACACTTAAAAGGCACATATTTTGTTTTGTTTTGTCTTTTTTTATATATATATTGTTAAAACAAAACAAGCCTGTTCAGTTGTTTACTTTTTGGTGGGTCATATTCTTTATTTGTAGCTATCAACCAATAAAAATCATTTAGTTACTTTTACTGACTAATGAAAGTAATCCATATATCAGTACAGATGTGTGTTTATTCTGACCAGCTGATGTGAATGCCAACCAATGAAAATTATCTGTACATATTTACTGTCAAATGAGAATCATTTGTATATCTCAATCATCCAATAAAAATTACTTTTACATTTCTAGAAACTATGAAAACACCTCTAACTCATTTATGTCATACCTTTATAAAAAAAATGAACAGAGACATTTTAAGTGGCAGATGTACTAAATCATTTAATGACAGAAGTTTTTAAAAAATTGTTTAAGTAACAAACAGATTGAGACATTTATCTGGAGGATTTTTTTATGAGATGTCAGGAATGAGGTTAAACTATTTGCCTTGCAAGAGCCACAATTCCATGTATTTAAAGAAATTGGGAGAAAATAAAAATTATGGAATGGACATAAGATATTGTGTAATGGTAAATTTGAACAAATGGAACCAAATTTGAAACAGAACCGATTTATTTTGAATTAAAAGATGAATAGAATCTTAAGCATGTGAGGTATTTTGAGGCATCTATGCATACACAGATGTGTGTGTGAATTCAAGATGAGTGTTGCCAATAATTTGAGATAATCATTAATTTCTCATGAGTTTTCTCTTTAACTTATGGAAAAAAAATGACTCAACAATTAATGAAAATGCCTTTATAAAGAATTGGGCAACATAAGATTTTTTTTTCTAACAGCATTTCCAAAATATACAGTGACCTAAAAGTAGACTCATACTTAAAAAAATGTTCAAGAAATAAATGTTTATATATATATATATATATATATATATATATTTACCACCCAAGGCTATAGGACCCAGTATGTCCTGCTATTTACACATAGAAGAGATGGATTCATACCTTTCCCAAGTGTATTAGCATGTAAGTGAATGTAATGAACTCGAGTGGAATTGGAACTCAGCTCTCCAATTCCTCAATCCGAGTTGATATCCATTACTCCATTGTGCCTTTATATATATATATATATATATATATATATATATATATATATATATATATATATATATACACACACACACACACACACATTACAGTTCAAAAGTTTGTGAGCCACTCCCAGAATTAGCATGGGATGAACTTGACAGAAGAGTGAAAAAAAAATTTAATCATAAAAGGCTTCTTTTTTTTTTCTTTTTGTCATAATAAAATTTCTAAGAAAAAAATCATGTCTCACTTTTTTTTACCATGTACAATAATTTTTTCTTATTTAAAGTATAAAACAACTACTTTGGGGGCCAATTTAAAAAAAGTTACAAGAGGTTGCCTCAAACTTTTGAACTGAAGTGTATGTATGTATGTATGTATGTATGTATATATATATTCCAAGCATTTTTGTCTAACTTTTTACTCTTTATCTTCTTTGAACAGATGAAACATGTTTTATGAAACTAGAAAATAAAAAGGACTAACTCTATGAAAGAGCAGAGTACAACAATGATAATTAGAAAAATAAATTAAGTTAGTATGTACTAATCTTCTTCTATAAAGTTGAGTTTTATATTCTAAAGGAAAAACTATTAAATAAAACATTCAAGAGGTAAAGGAGTAATAAAACTCAAGGCAACAAACCAGCCTATCTTTACTTTTCTCTTCATTTGCTTTTCTTTTCATTTTTCTTTTAATTTCCCCCTAGATTTCCTAAACAAATTTTCCTTTTTCCTCCTCTCCCTTGTTTTTTTACCAATTCTGTTATTATAAATAGATAAGCAGCTGTTATGGTTATAGATTTCATGCATGTGTGTAATACTTTTCACAAAATGTACTGATACTCCTAGATTGATCCTAGCCAGGAGTGCCAGAAAGTGAAATTTTAAACATAGAAGGAATGCAGTGATGATTAATATATAAATAACCACACATTTTCTTTTTACAGATACTGCAGCAGTATATTTGAAATGCCACCACTTTTGACAGCACAGGTAAACTAGTCTGTATATAAATATGACTGCCATATTTGGTCTGGTGCTTTTGCTATGTATCTAGTGATTCTTGACAAAATTCAAAGATTTTGCAATGTTATTGGTCCTGATCTGGCATCAGCTTTAATCACTTACACATCACTATAACAGAGCTTCCTAGTGGGTTTCTATAAATATTTTAATGACAATTGTTCTGATTTCATCAATTTAAGTAGAGTACTAGATTGGCAGTTAGGTCTCATCATTTTACAGTTTCAATTGATAAATATAAGTTCTATTCTAATAATTTCTTCTCTGACACTTCTTGTCTCTGGAAGACTTCTTCAGTCTTTTTGAATCATGTTCTTTTATTGCCCTTTCTATTCAAAACATTTTCTCAGTTTTGTTCACTCTCAGTAGTCTCTTAGTTACTTTATTGTCTTACTTGACAAGAAATGATAAAAAAACTTCATTAAACTACTATCAAGAATAAACCTAGCCAACCAGATATGATATTACATGCAGGTATTTCCTACCTTGGTCTCTTTGACATAATTGTAGATGACAGGAATTATCTACATTTATCACTGGATCAAATCATACAAGATTTAAGGAAATAACAAGTATTTTTCAAATAAGACAATAAACTGTACAACTCTAGAGTAAATGAGCAGAACTTTCTAGATAAAAATTTTACAACAAATGGCTTTGTCATTCAGGTCCAAATAGCTTTTGAGATCTCTGACACCTGACCCCCGAGGCTATCTGGATGTTAGTGGACAGAGCAATTTCTCATAAACCTTGAAATACCAATACTATGAAAGATTTCATTGTTAAAGTCAAGGTGTTTTTGCCAGGAACCAATCTAACCCCAGCAACATTCATAAATTGGTTGGGAGGTGCTCGTTTTATTATTTGAGAAGTTTCAATACAGTTCAAGGTGGCAGAGTGCAACACTAATCTGATGTCACCCAATAAATTAATTTTATATTACCTGTTTTATGGCTCCTTTTTTAGCCCTTGACTTGTGTTACACTTTTAGTGGGCCTGATCTTGTAAATTGGCTTTAAAAACTTGTGAGCCATGATTTGAATCAAGTTGAAAATGTGTCATTGAAATTGCTTTTATCCTTTAATTGTAGGCATTAAGAAAATCTCAAAAAGCAATTTCAGAAGTAGGCTTGCATCTTTTTTCTTGCTTTTTTATTACTGACAAAAAACAGAAGATGCATACCTTTTTTTGAGATTACTCTGCAATCTTGAAGACACCCAACTTGAGATTTTTACTAACTGTTACCAAATGTACGATCAATTTTATTTTTTATAAGTCTTTAAACATTAATCATACAAAAGGTAAACTTATTTTAACTTACAAAATAAATTATCTAAGAAATGAGAAGTTTGTTTGATATTGGGTAGAGTGTGACAGACATTCTGCATGCTCCACAAAGGCTACATTACACAAGTACTTTTATTTATTTTAAAATTATTAATTGGAACACAGATAGACATTCTTAACAAAGCATAAACTTTGGTCTTAACTTCAAAATGCACAAAATTTATTCTAAAGTGAAGTTGATAATTTTGTTATGAGAATTGTGTTAAAAATCACTTAGCATAGCCAACTACAAAATCAAAATAGTGCACACTGAATTCACTACACACACACAATTGTCTTGTTAATCATAGCTTGCTAATCATCACTCATGAGAAGGTGCCAGGTAGATATTTATTAAACTGAGCTTAATCATTCACATGGAAAACCAAATTCACTACGCTCAGGGTTTTCTTGAAAGTCGCCATAGTTAATCTTTGTAATGTTAAGGGGGAACAACTCTTTACAAAACATGACTATAGGATTATGATACCAAGTTACATTCTCTTTACTTTCTAAGGTCCCTTTGTTTTCATGGTTTTTACACAAGTGAAAAATTTAATATCAAGCAAATAAAATCTAAGAAAAACAAAATAAGAAGCCATATAAAAAAAACAGATGGAATTGCAAGATGACTGTATGATCATGACTGGATATTTTTGTAAAAAGTAAATTTTTTTTTTAATGCAGAAAAAAATTAAAGGAATTATTGTAGAAATGAGTTTATCCATTTTCAAATCTGTGGTTATTAAGTGTTTCTACAATATCTAAATTGTCAGGCTGGTCCAAGGCAGCTATTACAGCAAATCTTTTCTTGGGCATGTGTGTTGAGATTATATATATATATATATATATATATATATACACATCTGATTGAATAAATTACAAACATTATGTCTGCTTATTTTTAGTATAATCATTTCATATTCATGAATATTTTTCCATGTATTTGTGAATATGAAAGGATTACGCTAAAAATAAGCAGACATAATGTTTGTAATTTATTTAATCAGACATGCCTAAAAGAGAACTTGGTGCCTAAATGCACAAATATATATAAGTTGACATAACCTAAATATAACATTATCAATCCAAAAATCCAATACTCAGAGTTTCATGTAGCAACAATCATCAGGTGAACAAGAAACAGTGTAGTGGATTTTATATATATATATATATATATATATATATATATATATATATATATATATATATATATATATGCACACAAAGGATATACCTTTCAAGAATAAAAAATATATGACAGCTGAATCAGGAATAACTATTATCCTGTTGTTAAAAGTCAAACTAATATGTTAATAAGTAATTTTTAAATATGTTGGCTTTCACTATGACTATAAATTTCAAATTCATTCATTAAATTTCAAACTCCCACATATTGATAATCCCTCAGGTTTATTCTAAAAATATAGTTTAAAAAATTAACTTTTCACCGAATATATATATATATATATATATATATATATATATATATATATATATACATACACACAGAGTTTATATATTTGTATATGTGCATACCTATATGTAGTTATATATAAATCTGTAAGATTCTTGCTGTACCTTTTGCCAAATGCAAACATTTTTTCTTTGCTCACACAAAATTTGGAAATTGTTCCCTAATTTGAAACAGAGAAAGTAAAACAGAGTTTGCTTTTCCTGACCAGTTGAAATGACTGCTTCAAAATTCTCTCTGCACTTGGTTGTGTATTTTCAAGATGACTGTTGTTGCAATGCACAATAAACAAATGAAATGAGGTTTTTATTTCTACTTTTGCTGCCATTTCATTTAAATCCCAGAGATCAAAAGAAAAGTCATAATACATTTTGGTTGATTCATTCTTTGGCCTTACTTAGCTGTATCTTGCATCTGTTGGTCTTTAGAGGTTACCCTATACCTTTTTTTTTTTTTTTTTTGCTGTCTTTCTCATTTTTATCTCCTAAACTAAAACACCGGCGATAACACTATGAATTCATCACTTCGCACAACAGGCCTCAACATTGAGACAGATTATAATTTTACTTGTTCTCATAATAATACTACAAATATAACACCTTAACACTCAGTCCTGTGATTCTGTGGTGTTTACATTGAGGAGATGAAAAACATGGAAACAAAATGTATGAAGGAACTTCTAAAGTTTATATGTGACATACACCTGCGAAAGGACAAAGAACATATCAGCTGAAATGTTATGTTTAAAACAATAATGATGAAGAAAATTCGGAAATAATTCATCTCAAAACTTTAAAAAATAATAAAAAGTGTTGATATATGCAAGTTCATCCAAAGCTCTTGAAAACTTCTCAGTGTGTATATCAAGTAAGCCAAGAGAAGTGAGTGGATTAGTACAGTGTTGGCACACAAAACAAAATTTACCTCCTCTAAAAGCTGAAGAGCTTTCATTTATTTCTCTTTTTTCTGGCTAAATAACCTTTAATTATTTTAACTTTTTTTTTTCTTGACAAGGCTATTTTGAAAACTGTCTCTCAAGTTTATGTCATAAAATTTATCAAGAGTTACTTCCCTCATCCCACCATTTTTTGATAGGCTGTTTCCCCCCCCCCCACCAGCAGCCATATTCTTTCCCCACTTTCTTTAAAGACTCCTCTGAATATTTTTTTTTTAATTTCCTGTTTGTTTCGTATTATCGTTGAATTCTTGATACACCAAAAGTTACTTCTCAGGCAAAAGAAAGTTATGCGAGTAAAATATCAGTCAACAATTTTCACCATTTAAATCAGGACACTTTGCTTTTTTTAACAGCTGTTATCATATTTTCATGTGCATAGGTTATAATTACTTTTTTCTACTGTCATTGATTTGTCTGTTTCAGTTTTTGTTATTTTGGCTTTCTTACTTCAATTTTATGGACCCTTCATCGAATTTTTTAAAATCAACAAAGCACTACACGTCCATTCCAGTCATATTGAATTGAAAATAATGCAAATAATCACCAATTTTTTTCAATTTGTTTATCAAGTATTGCTTTTCGACAATAGTTTGTTTATCTGTTTAATTGACTAATAAAACCACTCAAAGCTGAGTCGGTCTTACACAAAATTCCATAATGAAGTATTAAGAAACAGTTGCTTGATGTCTGAGTTATCTCCCTTACTATGTATTTTGGAATCTCTTGTTTTCGTTTCTTTGGTTTTTACTTTCGTTTTTAGTTTTTTTTTTTTTTTTAGTCCCCCTCACCTTCATTCATATAGTATTGGTGGCAGAGATCATACCCTGGACGCTATGATGTTTTGAAGAAAATCATTTTTCCAATCTGCCTGTCTGGCTTAGGATTTTGGATGATCATCTATATAAAAAAAAATGTCGGTCAATAAAAATTCCCGATCTAGGCACTCAATTAAAAATCTACATTCAGTTTTCCAGCCAAAATCAAACATGGGGTTCAGCTCTGTCAGGGGAGAAAATTCCTAGTATCATTCGAATTAACTTAAATGTTCTTAAGGCTTCTGCAATAATATGTGTTCTTAATTATTTCCAGAAGAATATTTTTTCATAGTAATTCCAAATCATTTTTGGTTTCCTATCTTGAAGATCCAAGTTTGTAGTTATCCTGATTTATGTTCCCCAATCTTAATAAGGGTTTCTGAGTTTCCATCCTGATAAAAATTTAATACTTTGCAGGAAATGCACCTTCAGTTGATGCTGAACTAATCAATCACTTTGAATCCAATAGAAATCACAATAAGTTATTACAAGGTGACATCTGATTAGCTCTTCACTGTTTCCAACAAATAATTAGTATTATCAGTCATTGCTTGTGTGCTTCACATGATAAGGAATCCATCATATTTTAGGGTTTTTTGGACTATTATCCTCCTCTTTCTTGTTTCTGCTTTCCATATTTCGATCGTTATGTTCTCCACTAATCATCAGGTGACATATCAATAGATAATCAGTTGGTCGTGCATGGAAAGAATGTGCGAATAGAAAAGAGTTTCTCCTGAGTAAAAATATTCAAAAACCATTGTTATTTTGTGGACTGTACGTCAATATGAAACAGAACAACCTATTAGGAGTCTGAAAGTGAGGAACAACAAATTATTTTTCAAACAGTTATTAAAAGGACTAATATCTGTATTTCTTAAATCAGACCAGCCAATCTGACAAAACAGTTTTGCAAAATTGCAGTTGAAATATGTAAATAAACGAAAAAAGCACAGGATGGAACTTGCACAGTGTACAGATATTGGCTGTTAGACTCAAGCCCAAGCAAACGATTTAAAAGTTTTTATATCAGCTACAAAAAAAAATTCAAACTTGTCTACAGTACATTTTACAGAATGTACTGAATATGAAAAAAGTTTTTGGTCAAGGAATAAAAAAAACAAAAAAAAAACATCTTCATCTGCTGGAATCTTGAATAGGTTACTTTTTGGTAGACCTGGTCCTGGCATTTAACCCCAGATTAAATTTTCACCATCATTGTACACTCTATGTCACCTGATGATAATAGGAGAACAGCTCGATCGAAATGTTGAGAAAACAAAACCAATAAAAATGAGGATAAAAGTCCAGAGATAAAGTTGATAGATAAGAATAATTCCCCCACCCTACTTATTCTCAATTCCCCAAATATCCATCAGCCAACCTGACTGACTTCACAGTTTTTGTGATAGGGTACAATGATTCTTTATGACATACCCTGCTGTGTATATGTGTGTGTGTATATATGTGTGCTTATATATATCGCTATCTCTCTCTCCTTTCATCTCCAAACAAAAACTGAAAGCTTTCCAGACTACAGACCAGGGTAGATGGTCTGCCACAGCAGGGTGCTCATTGGTGTGTACTCTTTAATATTCTTGCACGACGTCGGCTTCAGGAAATTATTCCTCACGGCTTTATGCGCTCTTCTATGGTTCTGCATTTCCTCTATGGTGGCAAACTGCTTTGGACAGAGGTCACACTGCAAAGGTGCACTAGGCAAGTGCGTTCGTCGGTGAATTTGTAATTCATCTCGTTCAGCAAACTGCTGCATGCAAATGTCACAATGGAATGGTTTCTCCATTGCTGTTGCATGTACATGTTTCTTGTGGGCCTGCAGCTGTGCTTTCCGTACAAATTGCTCTGTACAAAGGTCGCAATGGAATGGCTTCTCACCAGTGTGGCTGCGTATATGGATCTGCAGCTTGTCTTTACGGGCAAACTGCTTTGGACACAGCTCACAGTGGAAGGGTTTTTCGCCAGTATGGATGCGCCTATGGATTTTTAGATAGCAACGCTGCACAAACTGCTTGGGGCAGAGGTCGCAGCGGAATGGCTTTTCACCTGTGTGTGTCTTGCGGTGTATCTGCAGACGATCACTGCGGGCAAACTGTTTGGAGCACATGTCGCAGTGGAACGGTTTTTCTCCAGTGTGTGTCCTCTCATGGATTAGCAGTTTGTCCTTCTGGACAAACTGCTTGGAACAGTAGCTGCAGTGGAAGAGCTTCTCTCCAGTGTGCGTCCTCCGATGCAGCTGCAGCTTGTCACCTCGGGAAAATTGCTTTGAGCAGAACTCACAGTGGAACGGCTTCTCGCCAGTGTGGATCCGCTGGTGGATCTTCAACTTGTTCTTCTGGACAAACTGCTTTTCACAGAGCGTACAGCGAAATGGGCGCTCCCCTGTGTGTATGCTGCGGTGAATTTTCAGCTTGTCCTTGCGAGAGAACTGCTTTGGGCAGAACTCGCAGTGGAACGGTTTCTCTCCTGTGTGGATCCTCTCATGGATCTGTAGCTTATCGCGGTGAATGAATTGCTTATCGCAGAAATGGCAGTGGTACAATTTTTCCCCTGTATGTAGCCGTTGATGAAGCTGGAGTGTGTTCCGGCGAGCAAACTGCTTTGGGCAAGAATCACACTGGAACTGCTTCACGGGTGGTTCTGTTTTGGGTATAATTGTTGGTATAATTTTGGGTGTGGGAGTGCTGTTGTTAAGAATAGGGGGCGTTGGGGCCGGTGTATTGGGTGTTGATGTTGGTGGGGGAGGTTTCTGGCAAACTGGTGGACTAGCTTGAGGAGGTTTCTCAATGGTCGGTGTGTGCATTCTATCATGGGTGGTAGTCTGAAGATAACAGTTCTGTGCAAACTGCTTTCCATAAATGTCCGGGTGGAATAGCTTCTGGTTTGTATGCATTAAGCCATGAGTTTGCAGATAGTAGCTTTGCATGAACTGGTTGCCATAGATCTCAGCATGGAATGGTTTGTCCCCCATATGGGCCATTCGGTGAGGCGCCATGGTGGGGGCCATTGGGGGAAACTGTGGTTTTCCGGGAATGTTACCATGGATGGTTGGTTCGCTTTGTGGAATTGTTTCCATGGTGTCAAAGAAAAAAACTCTTACCTTTTTTTAACACTTAAAGACGTCTTGAGATGGAGGAGGTTTTAAAAATGAAGAGGTGATAGCAAAGGTGTATTATACTTCCCCATAGAATCTTTATTCCTTTTTTAAAAATCGAAAGTCATCTGAAAAATAAAATGAGCAAATTTCAAATATAAATTTCCCAAATTTTCCTTACAAATGATAACATAGTTTGTCAAATGTGCATATTTATATAAAACTTTTAGAAAATGCAAAAATAAATGTTGTAAACAATATTCATATGTATTATTTTCATGTATGTCTGTATAAGGTTTTGTGTGAATCTTTTTGGCAAATGCACTGTAAACATTGTATTTTGTTTCATTTAGCTTAACATCCTTATCTTTGTTGTTTTTGTATCACAACATTTCAGCTTCTAGACTTCAGACACAGGTGAGAAAGGTCAGAAAGTAGAACAGCCAAAATATTGTGATAAAAATAGAACAGCAAAGTCAAAGAAAATAGTCTGAGTGAGATAAAAATACAGTTACTTTTCCAGGACTTTTTATGACATTCACACTCATTCTCTTGTAATAAAACAAGCTAAATTGAATTTAAAAGGTAAATAGCTTCTGTTAAATCTGTCATCTATTAGTGATCTATATTTTTTTTCGGCCAATATTTAACTCAATAAAATTATATTTACAACAAAATATAGTTTTGATATTCTGTGCAATAAATTTCCAATGCAATTTTTATACAATGATTTAGTTGGAGTTAAGTTCTTATCTTGAGGCTTATTTACAATCAGAATTTTTGGCCATTGTACCAAACAATGATAATTCTTCATTTCAAGAATTCCGACAATTTTTTTTATTTTAGTAATGTTCACGCATTAGAAGGCCCAAGGGCCACACAAAGTATAGGGTTACTGTGTGGGATTATATTAGAATAGGAAAATTACAGTGAATTGCTAAGACAAAGAATTAATGTATTTGACCGTTATGAATGTCACGCATACATATGAACACGCTAGGTTAATTCAAAATTTTTTACCACTATGTAAGGGAGGTAACTTAAATTATTAAAAACTAATTATGTGCTTTAAAACATTCTGTTACAATTGTAGATTTTTTACCAATTACAATTTAGATATTGTAAAACTTTGTTGTTATAAACATTTAAGAACTTTCTTACTATACTCATAATTAATTTTATTTATTGTTGGCTGTAATTTTTCATATAAAGGGCTTGTAAAATTTGAATATACATATTTCAAATTCTAAGTAGCAATAATCATTTTTTTTATTCAGGAATATGCTTTTTAAAAAAGATGTAAACATTTAATTTTAAAACAATGAAATTGGTTAAAACCAATAAAAAACAACTTAAAATTTACCCAAGAAAACCACATACACCTAAGTAAGGCTGAACAATGGACCAGCCAAAATGTTTTGCTCATTACAAAAAAGAACATGGCAATATTCATTGGCATGACTCATGAAATAGCAACAATAATGAAACATTAAATCGGGAATGTTTAAACACATTGTTTTTTTTTTGTGGGCATGAAGGTTAAACATTGGCCATTAATCATTTCTTGAAGAAATTTAATTATTTATGCACGAGACATAAACTTATACAAAAATATATTGACACTGAAATTAAAATGTTTGAATAAAGTCTCATTTTTACAATCAATTATGAATAAAAGAAAATAGATTATTATTTGTGATTTTAGATGAAATACAATCAATCAGCTGACATTATATATTTATTAAACACACACACACATTATATATATATATATATATATATATATATTCATTTTAAAAAAATATGATTCCATCATAACACAGAAATTACTGTTTCAAAACTTGTCCACAAGTGTTAAAGTTTAATTTAAAACATTTCTTTGGTAAGTTATTCCAAACATTGCTTGAGAATGAAACAGTCATCTAAAGTTAAGGTCTAATATTGAAATTAAACTTTAACATTTGTGAACCAGTTTTGAAACATAGTAATTTCTGTGTTACGATGGAATCATATTTTAAAAAAATAATTATAATTGTAAAGTCTACTTCTGTATCAAGCACTGTTTTAAAAATAAAAACAAAAATACTAAAGAACTTTGGATCATCAATCTGTTCTTTCCTATTACATCAATACACACACACACATTATATATATATATATATATATTGTGTATTGAGGCAGCAATCTTTCTTTCATGCAAGCTTCATTAAATATGACAGACAAGGTGCTTTAATTAATTTTTTTTATATAATTTCTCATACGAGCTTAGAAATTTTTTCTTTTCAGTAGATAAATTATACAAAAACTGTCCAAATGTTATACTTTTCTGAGTGCTTTCGGCTATAAATTTAGTCATTTTCAAGGATGAAATATATAAACAGTTAACTAGAAATAGATTATTGTATGTATGTATTTAGTATTAGAGAATGTTTTATTTTCAAAACAGTCAACATATTGTGTCCATGTTCATAGTTGATATTACTGAGTATTAGTTTTCTGTTTTTATTAATAAGGCTTCCATTATTTTTAGCCGTTTTTTAAAAACTTAATCCAAGCACCTTGTCTGTCATATTTAATGAAGCTTATATATATATATATATATATATATATATATATATATATACACACACACTTCATTTCTTAATAACAGCTATGCGTATCACTAATTGAAATATAATTATTATTATTAGGTATGCAGATGACAACACAGTGTATGGATTCACCTACAAATATCTGGATGACTAGTGCCTAGCAGCTGATCTCTTCTCTGACCTAACTCTTACATCTTAATGGGGGAGGGAGAGGGGGAACTGATTGGTATCATTCAATATGTCCAAAAATAAACAAGTAATATTTCATCACCAACAAACAGACTCTAAAGTTGCACTAATCCTGATGAGTGGCCATACCCTCAAAAGCCTACTTTCATGCCTTGAAAGCCGACTGGGTCCAAAGCTGACTCCCAACCTCCAGTGGAACGGGTATATTCATGCAATCGCAAAAGATGCTAGAAAAGGATTAGACCCTTGTATTGCCCCAGAAAATGCCTAACACCTGCTGCCATGATCTATGCAAATTAAGTGTTGCTGTTGTATCTGGGCTGGTGCTGCCCAATCCTAACTGTCCAGTGTTCAAAAGTGATTATGCAGCCTTGCCGGTGATGAATTATTCTCCACCCTGCAAACCTTATCCCACAGACAAAATGTTGCTAGCTTCTCACTATTCCATTGCTATTACTATGGCAAATGTTTGAAAGAGATATCTTTTAGTTCCACTAGCTAAAACCTTCTCAGCTAGGACCCCCCATGCCATGTTTACAGTGGCAAATCATCTGCATTCCCTTAGTGTGCTTTTGATCAGACACAAATTCCACTCAGCTTCTTCCCCAGAACTGTTACTTTCTGAAACAGACTCTTGAGAGGATGCTTCCCTAAAAAAAATTTGGACCTCTTAAGTTTAAGGTCAACTCATAGCTATCATATACGTCCTTATAATATACATTTTCCCTTCTTCCTCCCTCACAATAATCTAACTCAGTAATCTTCTAACCTGAGTGGCACTTAGACTTTATATTGGGTGAACAGTTAAAAAAATGTAAACTTTCTTAATAAATGTTTTATAATCATTTAACAATTATCTCATAAAAAACAACGTACAAGACATGATGTCACCATTTCTCAGCTTTTAAACCCTTCAAATAAAGCATCATTTAAATATAATGAATAAATAATCTTCTTTCTAAACTTTATTCTAATATTTAAAACTACAGAAACTATTAACAAATAAATTATTTATACAACTTTATAGGACATCAAATCAACGAAAGTGCTGATTTGACCCACTTCCCAAAATTTCACCAAATGACTGACCAAACATCAGTGAATAGCAGCTCTCATACTAAGGAATCAGAGAGCCAACTTAGTTTGACTTCAAGTCAAGTGCAAACAGCCTTGGAAAGATATGAACCTATCTCTTTTCCCCCAAAGCTATGGATAAATATCAGGACATACTGGACCCTATAACTGTGGCTAGCAAATCTAAATTCAAAAGCTGAGAAAAAAAGTTTGTTTGGGGATCTTGTGGCACTATGTGCACCAGTTCTCCGTATTCAGCTCTTCCAAAAAGTATGATTAGCTCTGCACAAGACTTCAGCACTATAATCAAATCATATGTACGAGTAGTCTAGCTGTCCAGTTATGAAAATTGGGTTGCTGTAAAAATAAATGACAGGAGAGTCCAGTGTGTGAAAACTGTCATTAGATATGGTATGCTTTTAACTAATTCAGCCACAAAGAGAGGAGACATCAATTAAGCAAGGTTCTATGCTGCTTTTTAAACATGTCCAACTCATTCATAATTGTTGAGTGTCATATGTGAAACATAAAAAGAGCAATTTCTGAAGAAGTAATGGATTTTTTATTTATTAATCCAATAAATTTTTATTACTTTCATGCAACACAATGGATCAAAGTTCAGGTATAAATTTTGATTCACTTCCTTGCAGGTTATGTTACTTTCTGAGTATCATGTGAAAATTGATTGATTTTTGTTTTTTGGGGTTTTTTTTTCACCCAGAGTTTTTTTCTTTCTTTTTTTTTTTATTCATATATAAGTAAATAAAAGATTATTAAATGTCGTGCCACAGATTCCAATTATTTATTATTTGAGAATTGCTGTCTTGGCAAAAATAATGGAGTGGTTTCCCATTATCTCCAACACAATTTCAAATTCACACTTTTCCTTCTCTTAGATTGGTTGCCAGTTAAGTCTAAGAGCCCAGTCTACCCTGCTATTTAACCCATGTCTTTCCCAAAGTCATTAGTATGAAATTGAATGTAACAGAGTAACCTAGAATTTCTGCAACAATATCCATTACACAATCCATTCAAATCAGGGAAAGTAATCAATAATTCATATTTAATAGCCACCTTCCTTGAAAAATTGTTTCCCCCCACCCACTTCAAGTGTAAATGCAGACCCCAATTGAGTAAAAAATTACTTAAAATTTTTTTCATTAAATTAGGACACTTTAGGTGCACCTGAATGAAGCCTGTAGGTCTTACCAAGGACCATACTTCTTTAAACCTGATGCTACAGAATCAGAAACAAAGAACTGCTCCAAATAACAAAAATTACATCAATTGAGGACCTTTAACTAAAATGGATAGCATATGGAACTTGAAGAGAAAATAATGGCATAATCAAAATGTTGATGTTTTACACTACTTCAAAGAAAAGATTAAGAAGTGATGGGATGTTAGCAATATTTTTACCAATTCAGATACCCACAATGACTAAAATTAATTATTTTCAGGGCCTACAAGTTGGTTTGGAAAACTTAATGAATAAAGTACATTTATTAATAGAACATTTAGTAGAAAAATGAATACAAAAGATTATGAAATAAAGTTAGATATCCTTTTTATTTAAAACATTAGGTAGGAGTTTAAACAAAGTGAGCAATCCCTTTAAGTAAATCAATTAAGTACCTTAGCTACTCATATTTTAAGTCCTAAAATTCTTAGATTGTAAGAACATTATCATCTCTCCTGTTTTCACCTTTCAGACAATTTCTTTTTGGCAAGTAAATGTCACTTCCATTACTAAATAACCATTCACTTTCAACAGAAGGAAGTGCTGATAGATATTTCCTGGCAAAACGGAAACATGATGGGAAATTCATTTTTATTTCAATTCCACCACTGAAAAACATTATCATCACTCTTTATATTTTTTAATGCAATATACTGTGATTGAAAAGTAACTCCCTATTTTATGTAATTCCCACCAAAGGAAACGTAAGCACCTAACACCACCCTTATATGATCTTTTGGGTTAAGTGCTGTTCAAAACTCCTTCCATAGAATTTTATTTTTAATTTCTACTTAAGAATAATTGAAAATTTGAATTTTAAAATAAAATCTTATATAAGATTCTAAAGTTTTTTTCTGGGTTTTTAAATGCAGATGACACTGTTTTTTTCTTTTTTATAAATTGAAAAAATAATAAAAATTGTCTGAAAAGAGCGCCCAATAGAACAACATGAATTCATTTTGTGTTTATATTACATAAGTTTGATTATAATTATTAAATTAATAATTTATAATATTAAATGGATGAATTAACAATGTTTAAAAAGAAATTAAAAATAATTTTATCTTGAACTGAAACAGATTTTAAACTAGCAAACTTTATAGAAAGTTCAAGAACTGAGTAGAAACTTAAACATTTTTTTTTTTTTAAAACACCAGTAAAATAAATTTACATCATACTTAGGTGTTATTATCATCTATAGATTTTAGTTTTACTGATTTTATTTTTACTAATAAGGGGGATATAAATATTTATTGATTTAAAACCAATAAATATTTATATTTTTTTATCATTAGTACCAGGAAGGGGAAAATAAGTTAAAAAAAAAAAAATATGCAAAGAATCGATTTTGGAATCAGAAATTAGGTTAAAAATTTTCTGGTTCTAATACCCCAAAATATTCCGATATTTCTGATTCAGATTAATTGTGCCATCACTAGAAGGAACCCCCTATCAATACTGGAAAGATTATTTCTTGTGAATCCTATTGCCTGAAAAATTGTTTCAAGAGAAATATAAATTTCAACCAAAAGTAGCGTTTGCTGCTGCGTCAATGAATGCCAAATGTTTCCTTATAAGGAAATGGCAATATTACCATTAATTCACTATCTCTTGCTACAAGGCACTACTTCAGCTACTTACACTTTAGTACATGTATAAGAATATGCATGTAACATTTAATTTATATGGACAGTAGTCATAGCAATGCTAATATCAAAGATAAATATGATATCATATGATTCTGAAATTTTAAAGTTTTATAGAAATCAAAGAAGTTCTTGTATCTTTTCTGTCTGATTGGTTGACTGATTTGTTTTTTATGGCTTATCAACTTTTTGCAGGTTGTTTAAATCTGAGATCTATTTTTGGATTGTAAGAATATTTTTTTTCCAAGTAAATATTGCATTAACAATATTTTGGAGATAATAATGATAATAATTAATGATAGCGGCGGGGGGGGGTAAGGGGGTGGATTCATACTTTACCCAAGATTATTTGTGTGTAAATGAATGTAACGAACAAGAGTGGAATTTGAAGGATGAAAGTTTTTGTACAAACATGCAAACTTTTAGGAAGAATTGATAAGAGAGAAATGATGCACATGGTGCCACAAAGCCTCTAAACTGACTTACTCAGGTTTTAATTGCCATCTAAACCAAAAGAATCCAATCTGCCCTGCTATTTAATCCATAACTGGAGGGAAGCTGGATTCATGCCTTTTCCATGGGAATTAGTGAGATGTGAACAAAACAGAATCAACCAGAATTTGAACTTAGCTTGATGTTGCCACTTTCTGCTATACTAACTACACATCCATAAATTAACTAACAAATAGTAACTTAGTGCCATTGCTCTTATTTGAACATTCAAGATGTGGGTAAATAAACAAAAGTGATATATCAACTACACCAAATAACATCTTACAAATATTATGTTAGGCAGATCACACAGTTACTAGACTGATCTGAAACAGAAAAGATGAGCCATAAGTAAATAATGCCATCATTTGCCTGTTTCACTTGCCAACATCTTTTGAAATGACCAAACATCAGAATTTGTTTTGCAATCCTTTCTTGTTTTGGCCAGCCATTACTCATTTGTGCATCTAAAGCAATATAAGAAGAAAACAATCTTTTATTGTCTTTATGAAGAAAGGACAATAAAGAGAAAACAAAGTGAGACTTACACATCACAGAATTAAGAACAGATAGGTGTGTGTGTGTGTGTGTGTGTGTGTGTGTGTGTGTAGTGCTTATTTTCAAAAACTTTGGCAAAGATTTCTGAAAAACTTTCTGAATCACAAACAAAAACTGTAAATTTTTAAAATCTAATTGTCATTTTTGGAACTGATTTTATAAATATGAATAAAGTATTCACTGCCAAGATTATATATATATATATATATATATAGATAGATAGATAGATAGATAGATAGATAGATAGATAGATAGAGAGAGAGAGAGAGAGAAAATTAACATTCATAATTTAAAAGAAAAATATCTAACAATCAATTTTCAGGAATAAGCAAAAATTCCTACAAAGTAATCTTCAGGATGCATCAAATTTAAATTTGAAAATGGTATTTGAGTCTTTATTTGAAGAGTTCAATAGATTTTCAATTTTACATGTGATTCTTTCAGTTGGGGATTGATCAGAGAGAACTTTGGTGAACATGAATTAGTGGGTATCAATCACCTTAATCTAATAGATTAAGGTGATTGATAACCACTAAAATCATGAGGTTCATGATGTAATTCACAAAATATGATTTTGGAATCAAAATAGTGGAAAAAAAGAAGAAGAAAAAGAAAAAATATCAATCATTTTGTAAGGAATAGTGTAAATAAATAAAATCAAATTTGGTCAAATTATTGCAAACTGTATAAAAGAAATTTTTAAAAATGAATTTTTATTATGAAATTTTTTTTACTGAGTTTAAAATAAAAGAGAACTACAAGAAAAGTATATATTTTATATTTTTTTGCAATTTGTAAAGTTAGATTAAAATATACTTATGATATTTTAAAAAATATAAAAGGGTACTATAAAAAAATGATTTTGGGAGATTATCACATATTTTACAAAATGTCCACTCATATATAGAACTCAAAACAAGTTTTTGAAAAATTAATAAAATTCTTGATACAAGTAAATTTGTATAAAACTTAAATCGGTACCCTGTTGTATTAGCAATAATCTCCAGTAGATCATGGGAATAAATTCAAAAATCCTGTAAACAATGACGTGTTTGTAAATCTCATAAGTACTGGATGAGTCAGCTGGTGAGTGTGTGTGTAAATGTATAGATAGATAACCAAAATACTTTTGTCTCCTGATGAGTGGATTTCAGAATCTGTGACGCCAGCACACTGGCTAGAGATAAGTATGCATCTTATATATTTTTTTTTTTAAATAAGTTTTATTAAACAATACCAACAAGTTCTTTCTCTCAAACATTTTATTTAGTTTTATTAACTAAAGTTGTTTTATGTCAGAATTAACTTTCCAAAGTTCATTCATTGTATCCATTCAAGTACTTTTGACTGTCACTCTAATTGGTATTAAAATTGTGTTTATAGCAAATTCCAATATTTCTTAGCCTGCTGAAACCAATTATTTCAAGTCCCTTAAAGGTGACGTCATCTATAACAGTCAAACTAAATTTATACATGCATTTTTATATATATATATATATATATATATTCAATTTAAATAGAAAACCAACAACATTAAGGATCCATTGGTTATAATTTATTTCCTTAGGTATATGGTTTTTACCTGGTTCATCAGACCACACTTCCAAGGGTGAAAAAATATTTAAATTTACATATAGTTTTTATACTTTTGAGGGATAGTTTTAAGTTGATGTAAGGTGATATAGAGAGAGGGGGAGGAGGAGTATGACAGACATGATCACAATTTGGGGAGGGATTATCCATATGAATTACCAAACTTTTCATTACTTTTTTTTATATATATATATATATATATATATATATATATATATATACACACACGCACACACACACCAATATAAAATTTCCTATGGAGAAAGATACCCTGTTTAATGTTGGCTGCTTTCCTTGTACACTTTCCTGAATTTTGAGTCTTTGCAATGTGTCCTATATAATATTTTGGTGCTGTCTATTAAAATTTGTTTCATATTATTTTGGTTATTTCTTATATGTTGAGTATATATGTGTGAATTGCACTAAATTTTGACAAATGACAAGCCAACCTACAAGAGAGTGTGGTGCATGTGTAACCAATGTAAGAATTTAATGTTGTTTGTTGATGATCCAATCTCCCAAAGAACACAAGAATTCATAAACAACATTTTTTTTTTTTTTTTTTACATAGTGTAGATTTTTGAGGCGCTTCAGGAGATTGTATCTCCACCACTAATAATAAATAAATAACATTAAATTCTTACATTCACATTCAGCCAAATTTCAAAAGAGAACTTGTTGAAGGAATATAGAGAAGTTTTTAAGATTAAAACTAGCATCCTTCATCTCATATTGGAAAGGAGAATAAATTTATATAAGAATGCATTTGTAAATCCAAAAAGTACAGGGTAAATCATTGAGCATACTTATTTCTTTGAACTCCTAAACTTTGGCATCATATGACCCTTTGATTGGCGGCAAAAAGAGAAAAAAGTCCAAGGAAAATACTGTATTTTCACCATTCACAACACAAAAATACAAAAATTGCAAATTCTAAAAAATAACAAATATTAATTTCTAAATTATACAGAAGCATTTTTGGATAGATTTAAACACAAAAATTAAATTGTTATAAAGAAATAATTTTCAAATTTTTAAAATATTTCAAAAATTTTAAAATAAATACGATGAAAACATTAAAAAAAAATGTCTTCAATTCATGAATAATAAATAAAATAATAATCAGTTGAGTTGTAAAGATGCTGACTAGATTTTAAATTAATCAATTAACACTAACAGAAATGTTTAAACCGGGTATCAATAGGTAGATATGAAAATTCAAATCGAGATAGATGGATATGATCAATAGACTGAAAAGTGAAAGAGAGAGAGATGGAAAAATAGGGAAAAGAAAGAGTAAAAACAGAACTGAGAGGGGGGGACTGAAAGAGAAACAAAACTGAGAAAGGGAGAAAGTAAGACTGAGAAAGAGAAAAACAAACAAAAAGAGCTAGACATAAACAAGAAAAGTGAAAGAGAGATGTAAACAAAAAGACCGAGAAAGATACATAAACTAAAAAACAATAGAAACAGTGAAAGAAAGAAAGAAAATGAGAGAGAGAAGATTTTAAAAGAGAATGATAAGAAATGAAACTATACGGCTTGATGACGGATAAGCAGGGGAAAAAACAGACATAGTTCAACAAGGGTAATCATGTCTAGAGAGGAAAAGATGACTGACTAGCAGAGAAAAGATAAAGACTACGAGACTGGTAAAGTCGATAGACAGATAGATTGGAGCACGTACACACGGACACTCTGCATCATTTCGCTAATTCTCTAATGTGGGTGTGTACAGGAGGATTACAATGGCCGCACGCACACACATAAATGCACTGTTCCTACGGGAGAGACGAAAAGGGACAACAACAAAAAGTAAAAATATAAATAAACTGGCGATTTGAGGCTTGAATTTTTTTTTTAATTCGACTTAATATTCCATCTGCTTTCTACAGAAATAAAATGCGTATATTTATTGACTGGGTGAGATAATTGAAAGAGCTAAAAAAAAAGTATCTCCTCCTTGTTATTCTGCTATCTCTTGGTACTTCGAATCTTCCTCAGAGCACCTGCCCCCACCCTCTACGAACGGAAGGGGGTATAGAATGGGAAAGGAATTTCCCTCTCGTAAATGAAAAATATAAAACAAAAAAATAACATAGGGGAATCAAGATTGGGAAAATAAGTAGTAAATAAATTGAAAAAAAAAAACAAAAAAAAAACATTATTTTACAAAAAAGAAAATTAACATTTTTTAGTGTTTTCTACAAGGAAAAAAAAAACAAGTATAAATTTTTTAAAATATGAATTTTAAATACAGACTAGCTTTAATCTGGGAGACGATAAGTATGTGTACTCTATAATACAATTATTAACTTAATAATACACATTCACATTTTACAACAAAACAAAAACAAGAGATAAACAGGGTATGGATTTCGTAAATAAAAAACAGACTAAAACAGAAGAAATAGTTTTTGTTTGGTACATAAAATTACAAGTAATCAACCAACACTTGAAGGAATGGATGAAGTATTTTCCCCCGACTAATTCCCAATAAACTGATGAATAAGAAAGTAACCCTTTTCCTTTTCCGTCTATTCAACCCCTAAAATGAAAAAATAATTTTTAATAAGGTCTTACTTGGGAAAGCTTCGTAGGGTAATTTTTTTTTTTATCACGAGTTAAAAGTTTCTTTTTTCTTTCTTCTTGCAATGAAAGTTACCAATTTGGCATTATAAAATAATAAATATAAATGAAACTAGTGTAAACAGTAAAAATGCATTGTAAATAAAAATCTTTTCAAGAATCCGTCTTTTTTCATGTATAAAACTAAAAGTGAATATACAAAAAAAATATACAAAAATAAAATAAAAAAGAAGCTTTCATGGCAAATATTTAATTAAAACAAAAATTTTAAAGATATTATTGTTTTAAAAGAAGTTATCCCTTACTATTCTAATGAATGGTAACGAACCTCATCGACCCGTCAGAATAAGATGGAAATACATATTCATCTTACCAAGCAGTGATGGGGGTATAAAGCCTCTCATCAACTAGAATTAATCCAAAATAAAGTAAAAACGAGGGAAAATATAAAGGGGGTCGAAAAGGGCTTTAAAATTGGTGGGGGGGATGGTTTTAAATCAGGCCTTCCTCTCTATATTCTCTAACTTGATTCTTTTTACAAATAAAGGAGCTTCACCGACCCAACAGCTGAGAATTTTTTTTTAACCCCACCCCCATAGAACAAATTGGGGTTCTCTGGTGTGTGATAGGATTTTGAAAACAAGTTATTCATAAATCCAGAGAATAAAGAAAGAGGATTTTTTAAAAATAAAAGCAAGTGAAAAAATGTGGTTTGGTTTTGTTCAAGGTGGCAATAAGTAAAAAAAAGGGAAGAAAGCGGGGGGGGGGGATAAAAAATAAGCCAGAAAAAAAGGTAAGGGGTGGGAATGGACCCCCTAAAAAAAAGTACCTGCTTACATTTTCTCCCCATTTTTTTTCTTTTGGTTTTTGTTTTGTTTTTTTGGTTTTTCTTCTCTTTTCCTTTGAAAATGGGTGGAGGAGTGTAAAGAGTAACGATGGGAGAAAAAACGGATCGAACCTCGACACCTTCGTCTCGTCGTAGGACGCCCTTTGATGGTTCCAAGTAACACTTACCTCCGCCGGCTAAAAGCCGGGAACTAAAACACACCTTAGACGTCGACGGATTTGGGGAAAATATTTCTTTTTTCTCCTCCTTTTCTTTTCTTTCTTTCCGACCCCAAAAAAGAAAAAAACCTTAGAGGCACGAAGACCTTTTTTTTTTTACACCGCGGGACAATGAAGGCGGTGTTGAGTAGTGTGTCGTTCCTGATACCGAAAAACGCCCACCCGGGCTAAAATGAACCCTGTACATAATAACAAAGAAATGTATAATCAACCCTGAAGAAATAACTTAAACATTCTGATGAGTTTTGTAGTCGATAAAAGGTTTTGTTTCTGAGTGAAAATTTATTTTAAAGTCGGAGGTTGTGGATTTGTTTGTGTTTGACTGGCGGTGTAGTGCCGGCCATTTTTTACGTGAATATCAGTTGTTTCCCTTTTGTTTATATGCCGCCCCCCTCTCCTCTCTTGTTCCCTTTGGCAATTGACTCATTCATTCAGAAAAGAGGAAGTGGGAGGAGGAGAGTGGGAGTGGGCAGAGTCAAAGGAATGAATAGAGGGACAGAAAAACAATAAAAAAAGGAGGAGAGAGAGAGCTAAGAAAACTAAGGGGGTAGGTGAGAGAGTATGTAATGGAGAATAAATCGAATTGAACGAGAGGAGCTAATTAGGAAAGAGATGGGGAAAGAAAAGATGAAGCAGTAAGAAAGAAACAGATACAAAGAAGAAAGAGAAAAAGATGCGGGAGATTGGGGAAAAATAAAAGAGAAAATGGAAACTAAAGGACGAAAGAGGATGATTAGAATAAAGATGAAAGACGGAAACAGAAAAATATATAGATTATGAATGAACGAGAAGAGAAAAAGAAATGAGAAAGAGAGTTTGTTTTTAAGAGAGAGTTTCAAAGAAAGAAAAACAGAGGAGAGAAACAAACGTAAAAGCAAAAATTTTAAAGAATAGAACGTAGAAAAAGAAAGGAAGATAAGAAGAAGAATTAAACGAATAATAAATGATATATGAGAAAGGGTGGGGGTACAAAAAGAGAAGGGAAATAAACTACAAAAAGGAAGACGGAAATTAAAAAAAAAAAACAGAAATTCACCGAGAAAAGAAAAAAGACGAGTGCGAAAGAGAATAAAAACTAAAAAAAAAAGAAAGATAAATGGAAAAAGAGAAAGCAAGAGAAAAAATAGGTAGATAGAAACAAAAAAAGAGAATGTGAATAGAAAGAAAGATGGAATGGAAAAGAAAGAAAAGTAAACGAAAAGGTAAAAAGAGATAAAGTACAAATTAAAAAGTGGAAGAAGACCTGAGATTGGAAGGCCGGGGACAGGGAAGGTCGAGGAGAGAAGAGAAGGGGAACGGCCATAGTTGTTAAAAGAAAGTGCTTTTTGGCCCGAGTATGTCCGGCCAAGCGTGTGCCATCATGGCCAATTCATTTACATCGCGGGATTTTTAGCAGCCATCCTTACACAAGTTGAACTACTTCCACTTGCTCCAACCACAGTGCTCTTTTTTTCTCTCTTCCTTGTAAGAAGAAAAAGGGACTATCAAGTTACATGCGTATACAAATGATTTTTTTTCTGTTCTTTTCTTTCTTGTTGGCGATTAAAAATCAATTGCTGTGTATATTTAAAAAAAAATCAAATTAAGTTAGGTAAAAAAATAAAATAAAATAAAAAAAAGTGTTCATTTTCTTTTTAGCTGGGGATTCAATGTACTTATTTTAATTTCCCAACTTATTTGTGGCAAAAACGAGTTCTAAAAAAATAGAGGTAAACGAAAAACAACAAAAAAAAGATTATCTTTTTTTATTCAAGATGATGAACAGAAAAAAAAGAAACTATATTTATTTATTCCAAAGAGTAGTTTCTTCTCTCTTTTCCTTTTTATTTTGTTTCATTTTGGTAATAATGAAGTCAAAAGATAGAAAGAAGGTGGGGGTAGGAGAAACGTAATAACTGAAAGTGAAAAAGAAGAAGAGGAAGCTATGATAATGATGATGAAGTTGATAATGATGAAGAAGACGATGATGTGTCAAACGAATTCTTCGCTTCACAGTCGACGACGACCTAAAAACGAATTGATCTGTTCTTGTTCCTTGCAATGCAGTAGTGTTCGCCTGTGACTTTCATTATTAAGAGAAGCTTTCACGTCAAACAGTCGAGCTCTGCAAATTTGAATGAACGAGAAACTTATAATGGCACTATTATGGTAGATTAAAAAAATAAATAGTATAAAGAACAAAATACTGGAGATAAAATAAAAGCCACTGTCGCATTAATTTACGTTTAAGTAATTCAAGAGATTTTAAGTATTCAACTGACTTTCAGAGTATTTTTTTTTTATCAATGTTACTTATTTTTACATTTTCCCTTTATTTATCAATCTCAATCTTAACATATCGACCAAGCTGTCTGTCTGTCTGTCTGAGTTTGATAATCTCAATGTCTATATGTCAGTGTGTTCTCTCTATCTATCTATCTATCCAATTTTGTTCATATCTATCTGCTCTGTTCTTGTCTGTCGATATCATACTGTTTCTATATATCATTCTATCTCTCCTTCTCTCTCTCTCTATATATATATCACTCTGTCCATATCAATGTTTCTATCTCATTCTACCCATATCTATCTATCTCTTTTGTATCTATCTGTTGTGCTTCTATCTATCTATCTATCTATACATACATATATATATTTTAATCAATTAATTTATAATATTAATGCTCAATGGGAATCCAGAGATAATATTTAATGAAAAAACAAACCACTTTAAAAGTACCATTACAATAATTTATTTTGGTGAAATAAATTATTGTAATGGTATAAAAGTGGTCTGTTTTTTCATTATATATATATATATATATATATATATATATATATATATATATATATATATATGAAAAAACAGGACAAGAGATTCTGTCTAGTAATCGTTTATTCAATTAAGAATACTACTACTCATCTGACTTGACATCAGGAGTATACAGCTTTTTATAGCTTGGATTATCTAAGAGGAGATAATCCATATTCACAACATTCTCCCCACCAAATTTCTCACTGATAGGGAAGAAAGTCCCTTAAATGTCCAGGCTCCCTACGAGTTCGCAGTGGCCGCCTCGGCAGTCCATGATTCGTGGTCGGAGTACTCGAACAGGGAGACTCTTCAGTGTGAGCCTGTCTTGTGGGCTCTAAAATACCTTGCTCCGAAATGTTTCCTTCTCAGAGGAGCAGGCCGTTCCGCGTCAGAGTCAGTCTCTGGATGAACACGTTTATTCGGTGCTAGCCCTTCATCTGTCAGGGTTTCAGGTGTTGGCCCATCCGAAGTGTCTGACGGGGCCTCAACGGAGAGTGTCGTCAGACGGCGTGTCAGGAACAATTTCAGTGCCATGATCTTCCGGAGGGGCCTCAGTGTCAGGGGTAGTTGGTCTGTCCTCAGAGGCTATCCACGGTCCGGGTACGTCTCCGGCCGGTGCTAGGTCCTTGAGAGACACATTAGACTCTCTACCATCTGCATGTCGTACTAGCGCGTACTGAGGGTTCGCCTCTATAAGCTCTACCTCGTCCACCAAGGGATCGTTCTTGGTGTAACGTGCATGTCGTCTCAGAAACACAGTACCGGGTCGAGAGAGCCAAGATGGAAGCGAAGCTCCCGCCGAACTCCGTCGCTGAAAAGGTAGAAACCTTTCGTGTGGGGTGGCATTCGTGGCGGTACAAATAGGGAACGAATGGCGTATAATGCGACAGGAAGGAGATTTTCCCAATTATCAATTGAACATCCGTTATTTGAGGCAGCCAATTGAACGGTCTTCCAAATAATGTCGTTATATCTTTCGCATTGGCCGTTACCCTTAGGGTTGTAGGGAGTTGTCCGGCTTATAGCTACTCCTCGTTCCTGTAGAAATTGCCGAAGCTGCTCTGACATGAAAGAAGCCCCTCGGTCCGAATGTATATAGGCAGGGGCTCCAAAGATGGCGAACAGTGAGCAGAGGCATTGTATAACTGCAGCAGCCGATATGTCTGAACAAGGGAAGGCAAAAGGAAACCGTGAATATTCGTCGATAACCGTTAATATATATCTGTTCCTTGTTTTACTTGGTAGCGGTCCTTTAAAATCAAGATTGAGTCTTTCAAACGGTTGTGTTGCTTTTATTAAAACGCCAGTTTGGGGTTTATAAAACCGAGGCTTTATTTCAGCACACGTTCGACAAGAATTTGTAATTCTTTTTACCTCCTCCACTGAGAAAGGCAAGTTTCTACACCTCACAGCATGAACCATTCGAGTAATGCCCGGGTGACAGAGATTGTTATGTAGCGTTCGGAGTTCGTCCCCGCTTGATGCCGTACAGCATGCTCTTGACAGTGTATCAGCTGTTAAGTTCTTGCCAGGTCGGTAGCTGACATCAAAGGAGAAACAAGATAGCTCAATTCTCCACCTCGCTATTTTCTCATTCTTTATTTTACTCGTAGTTTTAGAGTTGAACATAAAAGCAACTGATTTCTGGTCAGTAATAAGTTTAAAGTGGCGTCCGATCAGGTAGTGTCGCCATTTTCTTAATGCCTCGACTATGGCGTAGGCTTCCTTTTCAATTGCGGGGTGTCGTCGTTCAGCCTGTGAGAGGGTCCTTGAAAAGAAGGCTACAGGACGATCAGCTTGTTTCAAAGAAGCAGCAATAGCAGTCTGACGCATCCGTTTCAACAACCAGAGGAATATTTTGGTCTATTGTTGTAATTGCAGATTTCGCAATATCCTTTTTCAGTCTCTCGAATGCCTCAACGGCTTGATGGGACAGAGGAAACGTCTCTACTTGTGTCAATGGATGTATCTTTTCTGAGAACGAAGCAATCCATTGAGAGTAATGAGCAAACATGCCCATAGCACGCCGAAGGGAAGGCTGGTTGTGAGGGACAGGCATCTGGAGTAAAGGTTTCAATCGATCTGCGTCCGGTGCCATAAAACCTTTGCTTATGGTATACCCCAGTAGGTTTATTTTGTCCAGTCCAAACGAGCATTTGTCGTCGTTTAGGGTAAGGTTGTATTTATCGACGGCGGACATGAACCGTCTGAGATTTTCGTCGTGTTCCTTTCTATTATGGCCACATACTGTGACGTTGTCGATGTACGCAAATGTGCCTTCCAGTTTCTCATCCGTTATGATTTGGTCGACTATCCTTTGAAGCTGGCTACCCCATTCGTAACGCCAAAAGGAATCCTGCGAAATTGATATAGTCGACCGTTCGCCTCGAAAGCAGTGTATGGCTTGTCTCTAGGTCTAATGGCGATCTGATGGTACGCGCTTTTCAAGTCCAGAGTGCTAAACATACGATATTTGGCTATTTCGCCTATCATTTCATCTATCCTGGGTAGTGGGAAGGCGTCCAAAAGAGTAAATCTATTTATGCTTTGGGAGTAATCTATAACCATTCTCTTTTTATGGTTGCTAGAAGTGGTTATAACTACCTGAGCCCTCCAGGGTGATTTGCTAGGCTCAATTATACCCTCCTCAAGTAGTCTTTTTATCTCAGAGTCAATGAATTTTTTTATTATTATAAGAAAAACGTCTGCTTCTCACTGCTATGGGTTTGCAGTTTTCAGTTAGGTTTTCGAAAAGTGACGGGTACTGGATTTTTGCTGTCGCCAATCCACAAATTTTCAATGCGGGCATTGAACCGCCAAACGGAATTTCAACCTGTGAGTGTTGCTGCAAAAAATCGTGTCCCAGTATTATTTCGCAACAAAGGTTTTTCATTACGGATAATTTAGTGGTTTTATAGGAGACGTCATTAAATAGTAAGTCCACCAAACAATAACCACTTACTTGCGCAGACAATGACGCGTTTGCCATTGTTACTCTGCTGGGGAGGGACAAAATACAATTTGTTGGTTTTTACCAAGCTTTCTTTGATAAAATTTCCTGAGCTCCCGGTATCGAGCAGGGCATTTGTAGACCTCCCGTTAATTTTCACTTTTACAATAGTTTTTGAAAGGCAGTCGGGGAGGCGGCTAAAGTTGCAGAAGTATTTTGACGAGTGGATTTGTATAGAGTTTTAGAAGACTTGCATACCTTTGAAAAATGACCAAGTTTTCCACATTTATGACAACGAGTATCTCTGGCAGGGCATGAGACTCGTAGGTGTTTAGATAAGCCGCAAAAATAGCAAGTGTCCTTTTTTAAAGCGGCAGTGACCGATTGTTCTTGAAGCTTCGTCGGACTATCGTCATGAGGGGGGACAGTAAGAACAGGTGGGTTTAACGCGGCGCCCACGGTGTCTGGCTGTAAATAAGAACTAGACTGCTGTATAGCACATTCGAAGATATAGGCTTGCTCGTAAGCTGTTCTAAGTGTAAGGGTCTTATTCTCAAGAAGACGTTGTCTTATCCGAGTATTGTGTAAGCTGTTAATGAAGGCGTCCAAAATGTGTAGCTCTTGGGCCTCTAATGCCGTCATTGGGCAGAAGTTGCAATCTTTGCTCAGTGTCCGAAGGCTCTTAAGGAAATGGTCCAATGTCTCGCCTGATTCTTGTCGGCGAGTCGCAAGTAGGTGTCTAGAAAATATCTCATTTTGGGGCTTTATGTATGTAGCGTTCAGTACATCGATTGCTTGTTGACTGTGTGAGACAGGTAGTTGGTTAGGAGAGCACGCTTATTGATGGGACGTCCCGGTCTTTCTAAATGTAGAACCTCGATGAAATTTGTAAATGTCTCCCGCCAATGTTTCCAGCACTTGTCGGCTGAATCGCTTTCTGGATCTGTGGTAAGTCGCTCAGGTCGCATAAATTGTTCCATTCTTAATTGAATAAAATGTAATGAAAACAGGACAAGAGATTCTGTCTAGTAATCGTTTATTCAATTAAGAATACTACTACTCATCGATATTGAGTCACCCCCCCCCCACGAGGGTGTCATGTGGCACAAGGCCTTTTTAACGTAGGCATTCCCGAGCCATTAGGCTCGGCCAAAAATAGCCCATTTGAACCCGTATAAACGGGTTCAGGGCCGGTTTTACCTCCCCGAAGGAAACTCCGCCCTTCGGCGTAGCCTCCTTCGGGTTAGATTACTACTAATCTGACTTGACAGCGGAAGTATACAGCTTTTTATAGCTTGGATTATCTAAGAGGAAATAATCCATATTAACAACATATATATATATATATATATATATATATATATATATATATATATATATATATATATATATCTATATATATTTTGTTCATATCTATATATCTATGTATTTTGTTCATATCTATCTGCTTTGTTCATATCTATCTATCTATCTATCTATCTATCTATCTCTGATTTTTTATTTCTATTTTGTTTCATTTTGGTAATAATGAAGTCAAAAGATAGAAAGAATGTGCGGGTAGGAGAAACGTAATAACTGAAAGTGAAAAAGAAGAAGAGGAAGCTATGATGATGAAGTTGATAATGATGAAGAAGATGCTGATGTGTCAAATGAATTCTTCATTCTACCGTCGACAATGACCAAAAAAACGACCTGCTTTACATTAATGATCTGCTAAGTGTATATTCTGATCATTTGTGAATATCTATGTTGATAACACAAAGGTATATGGTTGCACCTTAAAAATCCTAGATGACGAGAACTTGCCAGCTGATCTCTCCTCTAACCTAGCTCAGGGAGGAGATTGTGGGGACTGGCTGCCAACATTCAGTGCCCCAAAAACCAAACTAGTGACATTCCATCATCGTTGATCAGACGTAAAACTTTCACCAATTGTGATGAATGCAGGAAGGCACAGGTGCTTTGAGTGCCTATTGGGACTTAAACTCAGCCCAGAATTCAAGACCTAATTGGCAACCAATCTAAGAGAAGGAAAACTCTGAATTCAAAACCATATGTATCCCTGGCATAGCACAGAGTATGCAGCCTTTGACAAAGCCATCGAGTTGACAATGAGTACAATCTTGACAGCATCAATCTTTTATGTTTATCATCATCATAATATATATATATATATATATATATGTGTGTGTGTGTGTGTGTATGTGTATGTGTGTGTGTAGGAAAACTGTCATTAAATCTGGCATGCTTTTAACTGACTCTGTATGTATGTATGTATGTATGTATGTTTCTTTTAATATGACAGATGAGGAAAATTTTCTGAATTTTTATTTTGATTTTCCAACATTCTTACATTTTTTCATTTGGTGTGAGGTCAAAAGCTGTCCATATTGTCCCAAGTGATTTTGGTCACTTTTTTAGCCATTTTCAAAAAGATTCATTTAAAGTGTTGCTAATTTCTTTTCATGTTTGACTGTTTAACATGTATTTTTTGTGTTGTTTTGAATACTAATAGGAGTGTTTATTCTGAGCCGTCATGTGTTGAATTCAAGTAAACATCTTTCTATTTTTTTAAAAACTTTCAACACACCATTCCCACTGTTGAATAAGTTGAGGTGCATATTGGGGGTAAGATGTTTTATATACAGGACCTCTCTCACAGTGAGATGTTTCCAGTAATGTGATTTATATAGCACTTTAGTGTTTTCAACCAGAATTTTTCTTAAGGGTTCTTGTAAATTGTGGGTAGCTAGATATTGACAACACTACAAACAACCCCAATCCCTTGAAAATGGCTAATGAAGTGGTCAAAAGTGCTTGGGACAATGGTGAATACAGCCAATTTTTGCACTCCCTTACTCCCAGCAAGCAGAAAAATGTTAAGAATGCTGGAGAAACTAAATAAAAACTTAATTCAATTTACCTTGTCTTTCATATTCAAAGAAACATGTTTAAAAGAAAGGTTGCTGTCAGAATATACATTAATAAATATATGTGTCTGTATGTGTGTTTGTGTGTATATATATGTGTGTGTATGTGTGTGTGTGTATATATATGTGTGTCTGTGTGTGTGTGTATATATATATATATATGTGCATATATATATATATATATGTGTGTGTGTGTGTGTGTATATATATATATATATATATATATATATATATATATATATATATATGGGTATAATAAAAAATAAACATACATGCACATATACTTGCACATACGTATAAATATATTTCTTCCTCCAGTGTTATAAATATAGTGCTCAATGTTATGAGACAGAGCTATAAGTGTATAGTGAATATACATAATATCCAATGTCAATAACATGGCTCAGAGTTTTGGGCAGTCTTGCAATCTTCAGATACGAAACATATTCTGACCGTTATAGAGTTCTCGTGGTGATGATTCAAAATTGTATGTTAAATCTTGTTTAAATATTGTTGCTTAAAATATTAAAATTAATTATTTATAATTTATATTATTCAAATTCTTTAGTGTGAAGAATTAAAAAAATTATTTAAATTTCAAATTAAGGGGGGATAACCCTCTTTTTTGCATAAAATACCAATTAAATTAAACCAGTACTCAGGGTGTAAATATAATATAAGGGTGTAAATATAAAAATAAGTTGGAACTATATATCCAAGCTTTTAACTTATAAAGGTGAAATTATATATACACACTCGTCATAAATTAATCAAGTACACTAACATGGGATTATATATGTGTATAAATATATGAGAAATTTTATTAATGGTGGACTCTAAGAATATTAATAGTTGTTGCCTATTATAGCAATATCATAAAATCTATTTTTTAATCTTTTTTAATCAGGGTCAATATGTTTAAGCAGGTGCTTGGTCTTATGGATACATGTAGACATAAATTATGATCTTGTAACTCTTAACACACAATTTTGAATCGTCACCATGAGAACAAACTCTATAATAGTCAGAATATGGTCTGCACCTGAAGATTGCAAGACTGCATGAAACTCCAAGTTATGCTATTGATGATGGATATTATGTATATTCACTAATATATATATATATATATATATATATATGTATATATATATATATATATATATATATATATATATATAATGCACCTTAGAATTCTCATGTGGTCCATCTAGCCCCCAATAAAGCAATACTAAAAGGTATAAAAATACATTTTTATCTAGAAACTATATATTAAAAAAAAGACATATGTTTACCCTGGAAGTATAAAATAATGTAAAAAATATCTGTATTTGAAGGCATAAAATTGCATTCAAAATATGTGTAACTGAAGCCATAAAATTTCATACAAAATATTTAGATTTCAACATTAAATAACCCATAGAAGTGTTGATGTGCCACTAACAAAATCAACCAAACCTTTTTAGGTGAGAACTTAGAAATTCTCCAACATATTCCATTGAAATTTTCACTTCCTAAAATTATAATTTATAATTATATGATGGGAAAAAAAGATGGTGTCTGTTTAAACTGACACTAGGAGGATATGAGTTAAAATAAACTGGAATAAGTTAGGGTACTAACTAAATTGGACTACTAATTAGAAAAAAGTCATTTGAAAATTTACATTCAAAAGTATCCCACCTGACAACGCTCCTGTCAAAGGGATTCACAGCAGTAAACTAGAAATTGAGATAAAAAAATTTTATATTTTTTCCCCTTTTCATTTTGTTTCCTAATCTGGCAAACATCCGCAACAATGGCGGAGGTTCATTTCTTGTTCAAACACATTTTCTCTCTCACTCTCTGTATTGACATTAATTAGCCTGAAATAAAAAACACACACATATAATATCACTTGCCCTTGCGAGATTTCCAAGTGTAATCAACTTACCTGCCTTGATAATCAACATTTGAAAACCTGGCTTTTACCTGGATTCAAAATCTGGCCCAAATGCCTCATCTACAACAGCAAGGAGCATTACTTACTTTCTAAAATTAGCTCCATCTGGCACCGAGTTAAAATCAAAATCACAATACAAGTGAATTGGTCCATGAGACATTTCTTAATTCATAATTACTTTTATTTATAGTCATAACCTGGTATTTTTACTATAAAAATGTATGCTGGTTGAGTGGTTGGAGGAAGAAAGTGTCTATGCAAATAAGCAAGCTTTATTTATGGTAATGGCATATCTATCCCCCACCCCTCTCTCTCTCTCTCTATTTATATATATATATATATATATATATATATATATATATATATATCCATCCATATGCGTGTGTCTGTGTCCCATAAAGTTATTAGGGTTAAAGAGTTACCACATTTACTGTAGCCATAGCAGCAGTGGTATGTCTAAGACAAAATGGTGAGTGGATTAAGGCATGGAGAATGGTCATGATTGACCCTTTCTATTATTGGATATTTTTGTTAACTCTACTGCATGGAGCCTATGTGCAGAAGACACATTTCTGCACTTCTATCATTGCCATGGAAGTGTAAATTTCTGACTAGGTTCCCTGTTGAAGTCCCACAAAGGAAACTGATGACCACATATGTTTACTTCCCAGACATTAAGATTAAGTTTTGAAACATTCATTGGAAATAAGAATTAAGTAGTTTTATTAGCCATAAAGTTTATGTTGAGTTCATCATGAAATCATTTCTGGATTACACAAATCAGAATAAAGGAAAATTGATTGTGGCAGTCCTAATTTATATGGAACCAAGGATCAAGTTCATTACATTCACTTATGTTGGATTCATACCTTTCCCAAGAATTAATACATCTCTCCACCCCCAACTATGGGCAACTATCATGACAGATTGGGCCTTATAGCATTGGTTGGCAACCAGTTTAGGATAAGGAAAACTCTAAATTCAAACCAGTGTGGATAAATTAGTTGAACAACATCAAGTTGTCTTGCCCATGAAACATCACTGCTGTGGTTTCCCTACAACCCTAAAGGGTTATAAAATTCATGATCGTAAGTTGGAATTTGTAGCATTACTGTATCAGAAAATGTTAAATGGAGATAGAAAAATATAGAAAGAACATACGATGCCAATTTGAAGATCGTATGTTTTTCTTATCTTTGGCATCTCTATTTAGTGTTTTCTGTAGATTTGAAGATATAAAATGATTTGAAGCTGAAATAATATTGTCATGCTTGTGTAGAGAACACTTGAAAAGAGAAACTGATTTTTTTTTTTTATTAATAGCAAACCAGAAATAATGTTAACTATATTAACATCAAAATGGATAAAAAGAAGCGGAAATGGTGAAAGTAACAGTTCTCATGCAGGAAACATTGGGTACTCAGTGACAGAACAGTGTTATTGACGATTGAAAGTTATAAAATCTTTCTCTTTAAACAAGCTTTCAGGAAAATAATTTTCTCAAGTTCACTAAATGTTATGGTCATTTCTGATACTGGAGTTTCCTTGCAACCTTTTTTATTTTTTGGAAGTGCAGAAAGTTAACAGCTTCATATCTCATTATTTTCTCTTCTAGTTACATGTGCTACTTAGTTTTGCTGCTGCTGAAAGTATTTAAATGAATGTTATTTGGTAAAGCTCTTCATTTGTAATTTTGTAGTGCCAGCCTATAGGTTCTGCAGAAGGATTTATAAGATTCCTTCGTTTGAGGCTATTTTTAACCAGGGATCCGAGAAAACGGTTGTATACAAATGATATAGTAGACATCTCGGAATGTGTTGGATGACACACATGACATCCACATGAGAGTCTAGATCTGAATAAAACAGTAAATGTCGATCAGGCAGATACGAATATGAAACGTCCTGGGTATAACGATAAACTACATCAGGCAGCAAAGAACCATCTCTTAATTGCGGTTGGTAGTCCGAAGTGGTAGCACCTGTTAGGGACCCAGTTATGGGCAAATAGTGAACATCCAAACTGGTGTAAAATACATTTTTATAGTAAAAATACCAGCAATATATTTTTATAATCTAAAAAGTAATATCATCAATACATTTGAGAAAAAAATTACCAACAATATATCTTTTTGTAAAAGAAATTACTAATGCTCTCAAGAAAGTTAAATTTCGGCATTAAATGACCCATAAGGTGTTGATATGCCGCTAACAAAGGGAAAAAAACGATATGAACGGATGTGAATCTGTCAGTCGTGTATGTGAATGCATTAAATTAGCACATAAATAAAAAAAAATACATATGACAGAGTAGGAACAACGACCTAGTGGGAATTATACAAAGAACTAGTATCTAGCCAAATGAACTAATGATAAATTCAAAAACAAAAAGCTGTCCATGACAAGAGAAAAGTAAAAATCAACGGGACTTGAAATGTAAACATCAACCAAACCTGGCCAGGAAACAAAAGATATCATGTGTGATGCACACTTGGCTGATCATGTCTGTTTTTGATTCATGATTGACTTAGCAAAATTTCCGAGGTAAGCTACCGCTATTTTCTGCGGTAGACTGGCAGATAACCAAGGCTATATAATAACCCACTCTGTCCTGCTATTTCATCCAGGAAATGAAAGACAGAATATTTGGACTATACCAAAAAGTATAGAAAATTATCAAACATGAAAGTAATCACTGAAGCACTTGAAAGAATACCTTGAGAAGAGAATGAGAACATTGGCTATCCGAAGAAGATTCCAATGTTTCTAGAAGACAACATGACGGAAATCAGCAAGAATACAATGCATTGATATTGTTGAGAAATCTTACTGTTACATGGTCTCCACTTAAAGCCGCCATCTACCACTAGGGTGAGCATTTATATAATAATAACAATAATAATAGCGAAATATGTACCGATAATTATAAGACCACTTGGAACTGCCCAGAAAAGCCGTGGGAAACCATATAGAGAACAAATTACTAAAATCAATTATAATATTGAGAAAGGTACTGGTGTTCTGAAAACTGATGTTACTTAATCGCCAGTCAAGACTGAAAAGCTGAAAACAATAGAAAAAATAGTTTAAAAAATTGTAGGAATTATATATATTCGACTCCATATACTACTTTTCCTTCTTTCAAATGTTTTTTCGAAGCGAAGTATAGTTTTTGCCCAATGCGACAACTATGGGTCGACCTGCGAGGATTGAACTTACTATGAATCACCTGCAAAAACAAGGTGGCTAATAACGATGAAGTACCCCCAACTTGCGATTTAATGTCAATTTCACGTCTTCTGTTTGCTAACTTTAACTTTTATCAAACGTAATGACAGCTCCAATCATGGAGTTTCTTCGCTTCAAGAGGACAACCAATCTCCCACCCACCACCAATCAAGTAAACGTCTCTCACTCACTCCTGAACATTGCACTATTGTACTAATAATAGGTATGCAAGATATTTTTGAGCGGACACTACCTACCTTATAAGTAAAAATCAATAAACCTTCACTTGTACGGATCTTTATCAAAAACGGAATCGTTTTAAAGTGAAACAACTACACTACTGCGTTAATTTTATATGATGCGAGTCGCTGCTGATAATGGTGGAATATAATGGATGAAGATTTCAGTTTTGTTTAAATCACTATTCATTTTAGAACCAATCATTCAAAAAGTGTATGGTTATTCGGCTTTATTTCATAACTAAAGTTATGATGTTTTGATTTCTCTGGAGTCTCGATGTTAAAACAATGACAGTCATTAAAACACAGAGTATTTTCTGCTGATAAGAGGCGTGTTTTAAAGCTATTTTTGAATCATTGCAGAGAAAACAAATTCAGAAACAGTCCTGCCAGAACCATCGACATTCTACTTCTGATTAGACTAACGGTAATGTCTATATATATATATATATATATATATATATATATATATATATATATATATATATATATATATATATATATACAATTTAATCGTCCTGGGTAAGACGATAAACTACATATAGTAGCAAGGCATCTGATCAAATAAATTTTTGAGGAGCGTGGGACCACTTCTTAATTGCTGGCGTTCCCAGGTCTACCCTGACGCAGAGTACTAGCACCTGTTAGGGTCCCAACTATGGGCAAATAGTTAACCCCGAAACTGGAGTGAAAACACTATAGAAGTATCAAAATAGGTTTTAATACCATCAATACATTTTTTTGTAAAAAATTATTACCAGTAATGAATTTTTAAAGAAGAAAATTATTACCACCAATACATTATTACCACCAATACATTATTACCAACGATACATTTTTGGAAAAATATATTACCAGCAATAGATATTTGAAGAAAAAATATTAGCAGTAATACATTTTTAAAAAAAAAAATATTACCAGCAATAAAAATCTTGTCGGCATTAAATTGTGGTTGATATGCCGTAAACCAAACCAAACTATATATATATATATATATATATATATATAAGGGGGAGAAATATTCGTACACCATGATTTTTTATTTAACATGGATTTTATAAAAGAATTTTTATAATCCATACAATATTTCTACACCATTACATAATGGTGCAATACGTAAAAAACAATTAAAAAACTTTGTTATAAAGGAGATTATGGGTTATTTATAAAATTTCATGGCGACAAAAAAGTATTCCTACAAAATATGTCTTTATTATCAAAAGGCTTAAATTACCTTTATTTCCATAATCCTTTGCAACATTTTGCTAGATTCTTCCAAAAACTCCACTACTTTTGGAGAAAGGGATGTCTGGTTAAAATATTTTCGTGAGCATATGAATAAACTTGAATCATTTTGGGAAAATGTTTTATGAACAAATAAAGCAAAAATTGAATTTTTGTGTGTAATTTAATGACTTGCGTTTGAACAAAAGACGGCACAGCCTTCGCACCAAAGAACACAAACCCAACGGTGAAATTTGGTGGTGGCAACATTATGGTTTGGGGATGTTTTTTTCTGCTAATAATAGATGTTAGAAAAATATGCCTAGATGTTTTCTTTCAAACGAACAGTAAAATGTTTTGAATTTACAGAAATACGTTAAAATTTTTCAAGTAGTAAATAATATAAAATTTTTACATCATTCGAAAGAGAAATAAATTCTGCTTAAAGCGTAAACAATAAAAATAATTTATATTGTTTTATTAGAAACATATTCTGAAATGAATAAAACTTTAACCATCGGTCTTAAACTTATTTTCGTGCGTATATATATATATATATATATATATATATATATTTAAAAAATATCGGGACGGATGCTATAAAAAGAAATCTACAATACATATCAATTCGGCATTTAATCACATTCGAAGTAGTCCGCTTCTGAAGCCATTCACTTTATCCAACGTCGTTTCCATTGATGAAAGTATTCCTGAAACTCCTTTTTGGGGATAGCGAACATCTGCCACGTCGCATTCTCTTGGATTGCCTCGATATCCTGAAATGTTGTTCCTTTCAAGTGGCATTTGATTTTTGAAGAGGAAAGAGTCGCGAGAGGTAAAATCTGGGGAATATAGTGGTTGTCGGGCCTGGGGAATGTTGTGCTTGGTGAAAAACATTGAACAAGTCATGGTCACTCTATGGAACCTCTTTGATGTGGTGAGACGACTACACTCTACACACTTTCGTTCCAAACACTGCTAGAAATAACAGAAGCGAGGGATAACGTTATAACTTAGTGTGCATAAGCGACAGAGTTCAAGGTTTATCTGTGCCAAGCGGCTTCACTGCGTACTTTAGCTCCGTTACCATAGCAACAGTCCCGATAATTTTGATCAGATCTCGTATATATATATATATATATATATTGTTATGGTGAAACACACCTATTCTATAGTTAATAGACTCTCCCACCTAATATAAGTAGGAGTAGTAAGAGAAACAAGTCTTAGTCGATGTCGGTCGACAGTTAGTCGAATACGAATGTAGTCAGCGACCACAACAAGATTACTCTGCGTAATACCTATTATATCAAGTTCCTAACGTTTGTACGTCGAACTATTTAGGACCGATTTAGTACAAATACAAACCTCCACTGCGAAATAACTCCACAACAACTTTGGCGACGAGGATGAGATTTAATTAGTGAATAATTTCAGGGTTCAGGCGGAGACATTAGAAGTATAATGTTGAAGAGACTTTAGAAGCAACCGGAAACTCAATTCTGAACAGTAAACAAATGATAACCTCCACACCATATATATATATATATATATGATAGGATAAGGAATAAATAGGAAACGTTTACAAATCTAGCATGTTCCGCGTTTCTTAAAGTTTCATCAGAATGAAATATGG
>CAHIKZ030001901.1:102500-152500 GCA_903632075.3 Acanthosepion pharaonis | reverse complement strand
AAATCTGTTTTGTACCATAATTAAGTAATAAATATAAAATTATGTCAGGTTTAAAATTAAAAAATAGCCTGACTTCATTGAAATAGTTAATTCTGAACCCCTATATATATATATATATATATATATATATATATATATATATATATATATATAAGTCGTTGCTTTTGAAATTTTTTTGCAACAAAAAACATCATTATTGTTTCGTCCGTGTATTGGTTCATATATTGAAAAGTAATTGTCATCTTTGATAATAGCTTATGTAAGCCGAAAGCTTCGATTGGATTTAAACATGTATCAGTATGGTGATTTCCTTTCATCTTTCAATGATAATGTGATTAAGCTTATCAGACAATATGAAAGGAACTTACTTAAGATAACTAGACAAAACTTATCTATATTATTTAATGAAACATGCATTAATGAAAAATTGCTGCCTAAATATATACAATTTATATATATATATATATATATATATATATATATATATATATATATATATATATATATATATATATATATATATATATGTATGTATGTATGTATGTATGTATGTATACGATGTGTGACTGTTTAAATCCCAGAATAGCAACGTGTTTACCTGATCACCCTTTTTTTTTGGTTGCTATCACCTACAAATTAAGCTTTTTTATGAAGCAATACAATTCGTGAAACGATAGAAGCATTGGCGGAAACATTCTTGGAACTCATTTTCCGAAATACTTTTCAGTAATGATGTCAGCCAATCTTTGTTCTTCAAGGAAATTTCAATTTTGGAAATAGGCTTTAAAAATATGACACGGGACTAAGTCTGGTGAATAAGTTGGATGTCCCATTTTTCCAATGCATTTGTTAACCAGAAACTCGCAAACGTCTAAAACATCCTTTTTCTCATTTACCAAACCCTGTTACAATCTGTGGAACTACATTCCTTGGTTCCGCCACGTTTAACCTTCACGGCTAGGACCTGCCAAGCCACAGACAACAAAATTTTATGTAAGTAGCTGACAGTTAGCAATGTGTTAAATTACCCCCCTACCTCTTTCGCTTTTACTTGTTAGGAAATTTGAACGCCAGACTTATAGACATCTTATGAAATAACGTAACAATTTGTATCTGTTGATAATGAAATTGTCTAGGATTTATATGCAGACAACTTCGTGTCATGACCTATATAATAATTTTTTTTTCGGTGAGTTTGAATTTAGCGTAGGTCACATTCGATTGCGTAATCGCGATAAAGCACACAAGCCTATTTTTAATTTTGTCTTTTTTTCTCTCTAAAAAAGAAAAATATTCTGCTTTTATAATTAAAATAAATTATATATATATATATATATATATATATATATATATATATATATATATATATATATATATATATATATCAGAACACCTGAAGATTGCGTTTAAGTATGAAACAGACTATCGCCATTGGATGTTGACCACAATGTCCACTTAAAATACAAAATATAAATTTACATACGCTGTATGTCTGATATTGCGCACTTTAGACCATAAATATACCATAACTTAAAAGCATAACTTATAACATAACTTTTATCATATATATATATATATATATATATATATATATATATATATATATGTATGTATGTATGTATGTATGTATGTATGTATGTATGGTAGTATCGGAAGGTTTGCGGACAGTACATGCTATGATTATACTGTCTAACCAAAATGGATGCATAGCTAACACTCATTGGGTACCTCGTCACTGATTCGGTGCGCCAATTGACTTCACGGTATCTGTTCATCTTCAATTATTATGCGTAGATTTATAATGATTTGTTGGAAAGGCTGTGCGATTTTTGTGATGGTTGACCGAGCAATATGCTTGCATCAAATTATGCGTGAAGTTCAGGAAATCTTCTAACGAGACACTCGAAATGCTTCTTAAGGTTTTCACCACACATTCGTTATGGCGAAACACAAGTTATTTTTAAATGGCACGCACGTTTCAAAGCCGGTTTAAGCTGGTGACCGTTCAAGACAAAATATCAAAAAATGTAGACAAGTCAGACATGATAACAATCACCGAACAATCCATCAGCTCTCATATAATTAGAATCAGTTACGGATTTGGGCTAGAACATTCCATATGATATTGTATACATACTTTATTGTAACTTTTTATATATTCCTTTTTTCCTTTTTTCTTTTAATCAATTCATCCGATCAGTGTAACAATGCCACAAAGACACAAGAGGTTATTGGGAGTGAAAAAGAATGAAAAACTTTAGAAGGAATCGGAAACCCAATCCTAAACAGAAAACAAGGGATAAACCTCTACTCCTGTTCAAATTTTATCAGGAACTTTTAACTTTAGCCATTATTATTATTATTATTATTATTATTATTATTATTATTATTATTATTGTTGTTGTTGTTATTATTATTGTCTTTTGGCGTTCTATTTAGAAAACAAAATTTTAATATAAGCATGAAAAGTCTCGACATATTTGCTTGAATTAATTTTATTGCTACGATTATTAAACGATGATGACATAAATCTTCATCAGAAACGATGAAGATTTAACTTTTCTTGGTTATTATATATTAATTACAGGGTTACTGCTGTAGTGCAGAGTTCAGTAAACCAGTTTCGCGGATCAATTCACATGTGAGTTCAAGCCTACATGTCCCGACTGAAATTTATATTATTTGCTTGTGTAATACAAGAAATTTTGAACGTAAAAAATTAAAAGCAAAAAGTGGATCGTATTATACACAAGTACACGTTTTCAGAAAAAAAAGAAAAAGAAAATTCTTATAAGAAACAAGATTGCAAATACACTCAGCACAATGGATAATAAAGAACAAAGTAGGCAGGTGTTGATAACAATTGTCTACAAAAGGTATTTGATATGTCGGACATATTTGTTCTTTGGTAATCGACGTAACTGAACGCTTTTTATATAAAAGACAGGAAATTCGCCGAAATTGATTAAAAAAATAAATAAATGGAATACACAAGGACTGGCATGTTTTGATATCATTAAATGTTACAAAAAAGCACCCTTCCACGAAAATTTGAAAAGATAAGTTTCGAAGCGGAAATTAGAAGAACAAGCATGCAATGGCTAAACACCCGATTCATTCCTATTCTTTAATATCGTGAAGAATTAAAAATTTTAATGAAATATATGTATGACATTGTAATTTTAATGGATTACATGGTACAACTTTTTAAATCAATTTACATACGGATGGCTGTACAACGGTGTCAATTCCTAAAGGAGGTAATTTATTCTGTTTTGAGCTTCAGAAACACGGGGTGTTTTTTATACTTAAGTCGTATTATACAAACGAAAATTGGATAATTGTAATTCATGGTTAATAATCACAATCTGTTCTGAAGGGGGAACTGAAAAGTTCTCTATCCGTCCAACTTTCTATAATCTGATAAAATTACTTAGCAGAATTTGGGAAAAATCTGTTTTTTTTTTTTTTTGGTTCTTTTTTGTGGAAGGACTAAAATGTTTCAGATTATTAAAACATTTTAATTAATTCTTACTTTGTTATATATACAAGGTGTCCATAAAGTTCGTGTGAACTTTAAAAAAATTATAATTTTATTTGTATTTGCGATAGAAATAATTTGTAAAAAGGATTAGAAAGAAGTAAATCTATATTTTTAAGGTTTTATTTAAATTTTATTTAAGTTTCCACATGTCCTCCATCATTAGCAATACAAAGGGTAATACGCAGGAAAAAAAGAAAATATTTTTTTACTTATCTAAAAATTGTTGCAAATTTTGTGGTAAATTTTTTACAGATTATTTCTATCGCAAATACAAATAAAGTTATAAATTTTTTAAGTGCACACGAAATTTTTTAAGTGAACACGAACTCGTATATATATATATATATATATATATAAAATAAATTAAATGTGTTATGATTCTTATGATTTTCATAATTCATATTTATTATTATTAACGCTATATCAAGATTGCTTGACTAATATATCATTTTTCCGAATTACCCTGGTTAACTTTGGTCGAAAAACGATATTTATATATATATATATATATATATATATATATATATATATATATATATATATATATATATAGGCAACATATTTTCATTCAAACGGGTTTAGTTAAATAATTTAGACGTATTATGTCTATTTATCTCAGTTTTAATCCTTTGAAGTCCACGAATTAATTTCTTGGTGTTTGTAGAAAATTGATTAAGAAAGTTTCAAAATTTTCTTTCAAATAATTCTTATTTTCCAAAGTACTTTCAATCTCATCTGAGACCATCTTCAGGAGGCTAAAATATCTGTGGATGTGTATATAGTAGTTCCGTAAATTCAAAATATTTTTCACTCTTCGTTTACAGCGTTCCAAATTCGAATATGCAAGGGGAGGGGTAGATTTTGTAATTTTTTTATTTTAATGTTTAAAAAAGGAAAAAGATTTTTAGTCTTTTTAATTATAATATTTTAATTTAGTATATTTTTAGTATTTTATATAAAATTTTGCTGCTACAAACATTTAAGAACTTTGTTGCTATACTTGTAGTTGACTTTATTTTTGACCGCAATTCTCTTATATAAAGGACTTCCAGAATTAATTTTTTTTCCTTTTTATTACTTTGATGAAGTACTAATGTATTTTCGACTCATATCTGTCTAAACCGTGAACATGGATATGAATGTTCATATAAATGTTCTGAGATTGAACTATGCTCATTCAAGTGAAACGTAACCCGTCTCGTCAACGTTGTCGTTAATTTTCTATAGATAACGGATGATAAAATTAATACTTAATTAAAAGATGTACTGCGAGTGAAAAAATCTATTCTTATAGAATTGTTATCAATCTCTCTCTCTCTCTATATATATATATATATATATATATATATATATATATATATATATATATATATATATATATATATAATCTACAAGGGTTCCTCAAAAAGTAATGTCTATTATAATTTAATTTAAAAAATTTTTTTATTAAAATTCCTTTCAGCTATAAACCATGAAGTGCCTAGAAACTCGGAGAGATGATTTTGTGCAGTTGTCTTCAATAGTCCATTTTGAAAAAGGAATTTTTTTGTATATACAAGTAGAAAGCAAAAAGCTACAATAGAATTTGCTTTCTTTAGAAGAACGTGCTGCGAATATTCACAATAAGTTAGTGAATAATTATGGAAAATCTGCATTTGATATTATCACAGTAAGAATATACGTCATAGAATTAATGGCAATTCTAGAGAGTAAGGAAGATTCTGTCCTTAATGAACTGACTTGCGATGTTGCTGCTGTGAATGTGAATAAAATATAAAAAGGCTGACTTATTAAAGCGGATTACTATAATTTAAGCTGAACGATATTAGTGATTTCAGATTCTTGGTTACTCGATGATGTTTATGATGAGCTCCTAGAATGCTAACAATGAACACAATGTTGTTACTTGCTATAACTTCTAAAGTTGTGTAATATGGATAGCATTTTGTTATATGCGTCTCGAATAGCCTCTGACAACTAAGTCCAGCTCCAAGCTGGAAAATGGGTGAAGGCGCAAAACTGGCGCTTCATAACCAGCTGCGTCGGATAGCTGGAGTTCGACAGTCAAGAAAGATAGTTCATCTAAGGGAAGGAAAACCCCGATTTTAAACCTCCGTTGACTTACGGTCATATCCAAAAACGGAAAATACTATGGAAATAAATCTAGATAGAAAACCTGAAATGGACCCTGAAGGCGGTTGGGTGTCAGTAATGACAACTTTCCAGCAACTCCTACAGCCAACCTCTCATCAAATATTATTCCCTGTATTCTTTTGGTACGACAGGATGTAGTCATAGAGTTAATGGTAATTCTAGAGAGAATATATCACCGTCCAGTTCTGCGTCCTGAAGAAGTCACTCCAGGCTCAGCACCAAAGGACTGAATTTTGACCCAAAGGGCACTACTTTTATCTCGCGAGATAAATAGATGCCTATTCACAGTCAAAAACATTCAACATACCTTCAGTCAAAGAAGAAACGTAAACTAGATTTAGACTCCTGAGATTTATAGAGTTTACGCTTTGTGTGCCTCTAATGTTAAATCTGTTGTAATTAAAGAACAGAGATTTTCTTTTCGCCGACCCCATATTTAACAAAGGAGTAGATAGTTTCGTCTATCGCCCGGTTCACACTCCTCCCGGTCTTTTGAACAAGAGTAGCGGTTTATCCCGTGTTCCCTGTTTAGGATTGGATTTCCGGTTCCTTCTAAAGTCTTTTCATTCTTCTTCAATCTCAGGAGCCCCCCCCCCCCCGCGTCTGTGGCATTATCGCTTTATCTGACGATCTGTCCATATTTGCCTGTTTATCTCAGTTTCTGGTAGCTAGCTAGATATAGATGGATAGATATGATGATTATCATATCATATCTATCTATATGCTATGGTTATGGAATAAAATGAGTTATTTTATGAAATATCTTGAAATTATAGTTGTCCACAGTTCGCCATATTTAAATCTATAAGAAATTTGGTAGTCACGTTTTTACATTAGAAAAAAAATCAATGAAAGTGGGAGACATACAGTACCCACGTCTGTGTAGTACGCATAAGCATACATATGTAGCCATTAAATCATAAACCCAAATACACTTACACGCTTAAATAGACGCATACATTTACACACTCGCATATACACATAACACGAAGCTCTTTCTCACAACACATACACACATTTACACACTTAGAGCAGGCGTGTGAACGGTTTGTCCTAGCAATTTCTTTTCCGTAGCCCATCCACCATTTTGGTCGGAAGAATTCCTCCAATTCTTTAACGTTTTTCTCTTTTTCTGTCAACCAAGGATTTTAATAAGATTACAGATGTGATTTATTACCCACTGTGGTTGTTCATGAATTTCCCTGTCCCTCGCCCTGTCTCAGTAGCACCCTTCTACCACCACCACCACCACCACCACCTCCAGCTGCGTGCATGTGCGTGCCTATTGGTGCAAGATCTTATCTCTCCAACTCTCCCATACCCACCGCTAACGCCCCACCCGCTCAAATGTCTTTGGTGCGGGGAATCGAATTGCCGATGCGTACAAGCCAGCTTTTATGCTAATGTAGATATTTATTTAAGCTGTGTTTAGTGTGGCACAAGGCCACGAAATTGGCTCGTCTTGTGAGGACCAAACTCGCTAGTAAATTTGCAAGCGAGACAAACTTGCTAAACATCGCGCTATAAGAAACCCCTTTCTTTATTAAATTTAGTATGGCACAAGGCAACACTAGTTGGATACTCAATAAAGCTCAGATTCACTAGCAACGGTTTGCAAGATGAGCTCGTTAACCATCTCTTTCCAACGAACCAATTACTTAAGGGATTTTGATCAAGTAATGTGTACGTGGTCTCTCCGTGCATTATTCCGCGATTTGGAATATCCTGAAAACCGGTTGCGTGGCCCTGATGTAACGTTGAAATCAATCAGAATAGATTTTACTGTACATGGGTGAACCGACACTCTTCAATAAAGTTATTCAGATGGCAGTGAGATCACACGGTGAAATTATATAGATTGTATGACAGACACATTCATAATGAACAAACAAGGATCCTAAACAATTTTTATCCAATGATGTTCACCCTGTACAAGGCCCAAGAGTCACTCGAGTTAGAGAGTTACAGAGTAAGAGTGACAGTTTATGGAGATATGTGGAGAAGATAACGGTTGATCCTAGACTTGAACAGGTTAATATTGGAGTGATCAGGGAAGAACCTTGTTGAGAGACGATTCCACAAAATATATATATAAATAAAATATATAAAACTACATAACCTAAGTTATCATAAACTTTATTTCAAATATCAAACTTTAGAAACAGGTTGGAGCAATCGAGTAAGCATCCTCTTGAGAGTTGGTTTCACAAATCATTGGTTCGTACAAACGCGCTCATATGCTTTGGGAGTACCATATTTTCCAGCATACAAGACGCACTTTTTCCTAAAAATACCCTGAAAGATACTTGTGCGTCTTCCAAGATGTAAGGCAACGCTCGGAGCTCGGTATATGACACCGATGAAACTATAATGTGGGAATAAAATATATTGTAGAATATGCCAGAGATCAGGAATTAATGCAAGAATTACTGATACGATTGGCCGATTCTATGTAAAATAAAGCATTACCATCTAGTCTGGTGCTTCTATGTATCTAGGGAGCAGTGGTTCCCAGCAGGGGTCCTATATGAACCCTGTGATCCATGTAACATTACTACTTTCCACACACAAAAAAATAGGAATTGGGGGTTCACGGTAATATTTTAGTGAACCATAGAGCAATTTCACTTCGGAATGGTTGTTACAACTGAGAACTGAAATGTGTACAGTAATCTACGCCATATTAAAATACTAAAAATAGAAAAATAACTCTAAAACTCACAGAAAACGAGATCAAGCGATGTAAGTTTTAGCGTTTCTTTTACTCTACTGGATGCTTTGTGAACTTGAACTTGATATAAGGATATATATAATATATATATATATATATATATATATATATATATATATATATATATATATAAAGGAAAATTATACAAAGATTATAATTTATTATATAAATGAATTTAATATATTAATAATAAATAATATTCATTTTAAATATTAAAAAAATAAAATATTAATAATATAATTAATTTAATATAATTAAATATATATATTTAATCTTCTTTGATAAATCAAGTAACAAAGTGCTGAAAAAAAAAAAGTGAAAAAGCGGCCCCGCAAAATCGGAGTACCCGCTGGCTGAGAAGACTTTCTACTGCAGTTGATGTGGAAAAGTTTACCTTTCCTGTAAATGCTTCAGTAAACATGTGAAAGCGCCCGACAGACATGGAAAACTATTCTAAAGTTTCTTTTGTGAAACCAAGCCACGTAGAAATTAAATGGTTACATACTTTATGAACATACCCCATAAAATAAAGTTGGACTTACATTTCTAGTTCTGGGTATGACGATAAACTACATCCGGCAGCAAGGCCTGCGAGATTGGTGGTTTTGAGGGGCGTGTAGCCCCCTTTTAAGTTCTGTTGTTCCCAGGTCCACCCTGAGCCAAGGTGGGGGGTAGCATCTGTTACGGCCCCAACTATGGGAAAATAGTGAACCCCCAAACAAAAACAAAAAACTATGAAAGTATAAAAATATTTTTTATATAAAAAATTCCAACAATTCATATTACCAACAATACATTTTATAGCAAAATGACCAATACATTTTATCTGTAGTTGAAGACATACAGTTACACTCAAAATATATTTACTTGAAGCCATAAAATTGTGTTCAAAATATTCAGATTTTGGCATTGAATAACCCATAGAGATTGATATGCCGCTAAACAAAATCAACTAAACAAAGAACTTCAAGTAATTCGGGCAGTGAAAATATTTCCTCTATTGTAAAATGGCCAACTACACATTTTATCTAAGCCATGTTGTTAATCATCTTCAGAATTCACTTAATTCTGAAAATGGACACTGCATTAAATATGGAAGCCAAATATAAATATGTTACATCCGTAATTATCAGCGTAGAGATGTTCTATGAAGCTTTAAAATAAAAAGTTATTACACATTTAGACTTTTTTCTTAACATCGTTCTGATCTTTATGTTCGCTACTGTATATGGGGAGGAGGCGTAAAAGTGAGATATTATAAATGCTAAAAGGATCTCTGCCTTAACTCTTTCCCAAAATCTAATTAAATGGCCAAACGGGAGTTTTCTTCGTACTTTTTTTTTTTTTTTGGGGGGTCTATTCTTGATTGGACAGAAAACTTAATTTTACTTCTGGGTCATTTGGTCAGACTTGTTTTTTTGGGGTTTTTTTGTGGGGGTCTCTTTTCTTGATTGGGTTGAAAATTTCTCAATTCTGATGTTAGGCCATTTGTTCAAAGTTTTTTTTGGGGGGGTGTAGGTGGGGGCTATTCTTGATTAGGCCGAAACGTTCTCAATTCTACTGTTAGGTCATTTGGTCATCAGACTTGCTTCATTTGTGGGGAGGGGGCTATTTTTGATTGGGCCGAAAAGTTCTCAATTCCGCTGTTGAATCATTTAGTCAGACGTGTTTACTTTTTTTAATATTTGTATACGTGTATGTATTTTTTAAATATAACTTAAAGATGGCAGATATACTGTCAAAATATTGTTAATCATTATTAAACACTGTCTTTTATTTTTTTTCTTTTCTCAAATCGCTCTCTTCTGTTTGTAAGTGTTGCAAAATAAAAGGAAGAGTTACGTCAATCATTTTGCTTAATAATAACATGAAATGCAGCCATAATAGCACACCACTAGCTGCCTTAGGTCTTCCTGAAGACTTGGTGGCTAGTATGGTCAAAGCAGAAATCAAAATAAAATAATAATAATAATAATAATAATAATAATAATAATAATAATAATAATAATAGAGTCTTTATAAAAATAGATAGTTTAGATAACTTTTTACATTTAAATTATATCATTTATGAGTCTTTATAATTTAAAATAATAAGATCAAAACAGGTTGATGATATTTATTATCTCGTCCACACACACACACACACACACACACAAACAAACAAACAAACAAACAAACAAGCAGGTAGTTCCAAAAATTGTCCGGTATTTTCTCTTCTTGCCTTTTTAGATGCCTCAGGCATCAAGTATTATCCCTGACCCTCTCTAGTTAAGTTTTGTGCCTCGTAAGTTTAAGTGCCATTACATTCACTTACGTGCTAATACTCTTGGGAAAAGTATGAATCCTCTTCTTCTCCACCCCCCTCCTCCCAAGCTATGGGCAAATAGCAGGACAGACCGGGTTCTATAGCCTTGGATGGCAACTGGTCTACTGCAGAAAGAAATAGCAACCTACTGCGGGAAAAAATCTGCCTCGTCAGTCATGTTTCTAAAGATATATGATCGCGTGTATCACGTATGACACATAACTGAAGTTTGAGTATTGTTTAGATCATACCTCTTCGTGAATTAAAGTCGCTTTTTTTCCAGAGTGTTCCCCGGCAACCCAGATTGTGTGTGTGTGTTGGGGGGGGGTCACCACGAGTTGTACCCTTTCCCCATTGCACAAAGGCGGATAGATCTCAAAATGGATCCCGGGTAGCTATAGCGTGCCAAAAGCAACTCCGAAAGAAACGAACAAATTTTATCGCCACCCACATGTACATGCGCAGGGGTCCCCCCCCCCCCATTAAACGTGACATTTTGTCGAAATTGCCTTTGTGGCGAAGCGAACAAATATCCTGAAGAGAATTTTAATCCGACAATGTTGTTCTTGAGATCTTTAAGAATGAGAAAGTTCTTCGCGTTGTTTTTCCTTTCCGATGACGTAAAAAAAAAAGATGCTTGCTTTTTATTACACTCTATTAAATCTATTTTCGTTTTATATGCGTTCAAAATAATAATAATAATAATATGTATAAATATTTAATACATGATTTTCTGGTGTGGTCTAGCTTCGCGTAACCGTTTTACACATGACGTCACTTATACGGTACGGGTATATTTATATTAATTTAAAGTCCAGTGTTTACAAAAAATAGTAGAATGTAGTCAACAAAATTTTGTCTACTCCACTGACATAAAACAGTTACTGTTAATGACTAAAACGGTTAAAATTACTAAAATGGAAAAAAACATGAACTTGGAACAGTTTATCCGCAATTTCGATCTTAATATACAACATGTTATTTGAAAATTGGAAAAATACAATAAAAATTAAATAGCCATAATTTATCGGTTAAATTTAACAAAACTTATCTTTATCTATCTATCTATACATATATTATGAAATGGACAAAGTCCGACAATTATTTTAAGACATTTTTAATATTTATACGTTCTTTTTATTGATACGAATATTTAAGTAAATGCTCTGTTTATAATAAACAATATTAATGACATTTACCGGCCTGAATGTCCGAGAAACTTTCTTAGAAAATATGCGTCCTCCGACGATGTATATTATTAGTTGATGACTGACAATGTAACGCCAGTTTAAAATAATTTTTAAAAAAAATATGGATGGTCATAAAACAGTGCTGAAAAAAATGTCAGAGGCCACAACGCACCCCCCTCGCGCGGTCAGGGGTTTCGAGTGTAAGACACGTCAAACCTGCTGGTTTCAAATCTTTCAAATCATTCTCTTCATTTTTGTACTTTTAAACGTTATGTCTCATCCAATATACTCGCCACTGTTTCAAAAATGTTCCTTTTTAAGTTCCGGGATTAAATATTTTTGTCTTTTCTTTTTCATCTCCTCTCAAACAACAGTTATCGCGTTAATATAAGAACAGATTGCAAGAACTTTGTATATTTCTTATCAAAGAATCAGCCATTTTTTTTTTGATTTTTATTATGGAGAACATTAATGGATTTTGAGTCACTCAATTGACTGTACAGTGATCCCCTGTTGTTATGGAAGGCCTTAACTGCAAAATTTAATTTTTCTAACTTCTGATTTCCATATACTGCTAAAATCTACACTTGCTTGGTGATAAGTAATATAAAAAATACAAGATGTTATAATGAAAAATCTTTGTTTCAGATCTTTCGTATTTAGTAAGACAGAAGATCCACTTGAACAACTTCTTCCCAAAAATGGCAATTTTGTGACACCATCTCCCAATATGTTGCTTTCGTGACTATTAGAATATTAACCTGTTCAAGGCTAGGGTTAACCATTACCTTTCCCCAAATATCCTCCTAAATTGAGCCTCTTTCTCTTACTGCTCATACAATAAACTATCAGTAACCCTCTACCTCAAGTGGCTCTTGGGACTTGTATATGGTGAAAACTATTAAAAAACAACAAAAAAGTTCTCTTGTTCCACTATGACACCATTCATTTGTATTTCTGAGATTGTTCAATTCTTGCTTTGGGAATTTCTGCGATGGACCTGCCAAGTTTCTGGATTCCTTAGTGGGTAGATTTCATCGTTTATGACAACACTGAAGGTGGCACTACGGATGTAGCCGTGTATGGAAAAAAATTCCATCCTTATATATATATATATATATATATATATATATATATATATATATTATTATAATAGGCAGCATTTTTCATTGATGCATATTTCATTAAATAATATAGACAAGTTTTGTCTATTTATTTTATATAAATTCTTTTCATATCATCTGATAAGCTTAATTGCATTATCATAAAAAAAGAAGAAATAAAATCACAATATTGATACATATTTTTTAATCCTATCTAAGCTTTCAAAGATGACAATTACATTATAATGTATTAAACAATACACAGACAAAAAAATAATGATAGTCTTTTTTTGTTTACATGGAATATTTTCAAGCAACGACAAACTCGTGCATATGAGACGCTGGAAACGAAAATCGCACCGCAGCTCATGACGTCACACATGACCACGCGAGAGTGAAAACTAAATACTTCTCGTTTTTACTCTTGATAATGGCTTATGTAAGCCGAAAGCTTAGATAGGATTAAAAAATATCTATCAATATTGTGATTTTCTTTCTTCTTTTAATGATAATGCAATTAAATTTATCAGACGATATGAAAAGAATGTAAATAAAATAAATAGACAAAATTTGTCTATATTATTTAATGAAATATGCATCAATATATATATATATATATATATATATATATATATATATATATAAAAAAATCTACATATTCACTTTTAAAAAAAACATCCTTGATAATGATTAATAGAATAATTGAATGCGCTCAGATATATAAAACATTTGGACAGTTTTTACGCACTTTATGTCCAGAAAAATACTTGTACGAATGCAAGAGAAACTGAAGAAAATGCTTAATCGTAGTATTCTAGCTGTGATATCACGGTTCCTAAATTCTACCCTAAGTATCACGAGTTATAACTTCTAATAATGATATTACGGCACCTAAATTCTACGAGTGGTATCCCGGGTTATAACACCTACCCGAGATATCACGATTCCTAAATTCTACTAATGGTATCCCAGGTTATAAATCCTACCCGTGATATCACGGGTACTAAATTCTACGAGAGGTATCACGGGTTATAAATAAATCCTACCCGTGATATCACGGGTAACGCTAATAGTTCTAGCTTCAGTATAAAACCACGAACAAGATTTTAACCCCCCACCCCAATCATCTAATTTTGCAAATCCACTACAATCTGAAATTAATTTATGAAAAGTTAAATGGAGTGGGAAAGAAATTAGTTTTCCTAATGCAATCCTCGAACTTAGTATTTCTGACCTTTAACACTAACAAAATGGCTGCAGCATTAAATTGGGTCCAAGCGACGAGTGAACCAGCTATTTCAGGTTTTATTATTATTATTTTAACTTGCGAGAATATTCACCAATTACTGAAATTGATTTTGCTGCTGTGTTAAAAGCCACGCCCTTTCGCTTTTCACTAGTCATCATTCTAGTCACCAGGGTTGTCGTCTCGGAAAACAAAAGAAAAGGCCGTGCGTGATGATTGTGGAATGAAGGCGTCGGAAGTAGGCGGGGCTAGTCTTAGGCGCGTGCTCAACCGGAAGTTTGGCACACTTCGTTGCAATTTACCTTCCTCCGCCCATGACAGTTTTTTTTAATTTTATTTTTAAACATTTTATTTTATTTTATTTTTTTACTTTTTGCTTGTTTTCTTTAGCAGTAGTACTAATAACAGTAGATTTCTTGTCTTCACTACCATAATTCGAATGTTTAAAAATATAAATGAAATAAAATAAGATAATTTTTCATTTTAACTCGTGCGACAAATATCACGAAATCGAAAACAATTCTATTATTTATATGCTATCTTTAGTCTTCCACATATACACTCGCTAAGCCGCTATAATATGATTTAAGATATATATTTAGTAATTTTGAAAAATCAAAAACTGTAATAATCATCACCTTCGACCTTAACTCCTAATTTCTGATGGACTGTACAATTTATTGTGAAAGAGTCGAAACACGCATGCGCGTTCACTTGTAAAAATGGCCGCTAAAGAAAGATAACAAAAAAAAAAACAATCAAGCAAATCTCAATGTTCATATTGTTTTTTAAATGTACTTAACACCAGATGAAAGAAAAATCGAGAATCAAGTCGAAGCAGATATTTACGCAGTGTAGAATTTTTAAGATACAAGGTAACAGCGCACCCACTGACATTGAACTTACTGACAATGGTTTGCGATACTAAAGCTGCTGGTTTGCGATACTCTCTCTCTCTCTCTCTCTCTCTCTCTCTCTCTCTCTCTCTCTCTCTCTCTCTCTCTCAAACCTAGGATAACGTACACTCCCCGATCTTTTGAACAGGAGTAGAGGTTTATCTTCTTTCATGTTTAGGATTGGGTTCCCGGTTTTTTCTAAAGTCTTCTCATTCTCTTTCACTCTCAGTAGCTCTTACATCTTAGTGGCATTATCGCCTTGCTTGGGGTGAAATGATTAAAAAAACAAAAACAAGGTAGTAAATATAAGCATTCTGATGTACTTAACATGTACTTAACTTCTATGTGCCATGTCCCTTCAGGATGTGGGTGATCATGGCTCTCCACAATTTCCCGTCCTTTGTAGGTCTTAGTAAATTTTATCTTTTCGCTAACTCTTCTAATTCTTCTGCCAACCATTTACACAAGCTCTTTATGTAGATTATCCGCTACTTTCCCCTGTTCCTCCTGCCTCCAATATGTCCTGTGAGCGTCGAATTTACTAAGCCTTCTTTCTTTACTGTACCCTATTCAAGTGGAATATTTTAGAATGTTTCAATAATTTTATCAGTAGTTATTTTTATCCTGAAAAATACAAACAGAACATTCTGTAATTGATATTTGTGCAAGGTTATCATCATGGCAAGAGGTAAAGAATTGACAAATTTGCAAAAAGAACTGATTGTTAAGCTCTCGAAAGAAGTTAAAAATTACAGGAAAAGGTTAGACGACCTGAATATTCCATTTACTGCCATTAGTTCATTCATTGCAAGGCATAAAAAACTCAAAACTGTTGAAAACCAACGAAGAACAGGTGCTTCACGGAAGATTTCTGCAAGAAACTAGTGCCTCAAATTAAACAATATCCAAAATGGTTACTCGTCAAGAGTTGCAGAATGATTTGCTTTCATCAGAAATCTGTATCACTAAACGGACAATAAGCAATGAAATTCATAGGAACAATTTAAATTCACCCCCCCCCCCTCTCGGAAAACTCCACTGCTATTGAAAAAACATAGAGATGACAGGTTGAAATTCGTTCTTATCCATAAGGATAAGGAAAAATCGTATCGGGAAAGAGTATTATGGACAGACGAAAGCAAAATTGAGTTGTTTGAACGTAATTCTGGAAATCATGTATGGAGGAAAGATGGCGATGCCTTCAAACGAAAGAACACAGTTCAAACAGTGAAATATGGTGGTAGCAGCATCATGGTTTGGGGATGCTTTTCTGCAAAAGGTACTGGCAACATATCAGTAATAGATGGTAGAATGAATGCTGCAGCATATCAAAATATTTTGGAAGCAAATTTAATGATTTCAGTTGAAAATCTTGAACTTCTTTCTGATTGGATCTTCCAACAAGATATTGATGATCCTAAGCACACTGCAAAATCTGTCAAGAAATGGCTTGCTGGAAATAATGTAAATATCCTGAAATGGCCAAGTCAGTCCCTAGATTTAGACCCAATCCAGAATCTGTGGCTTTATTTGAAAATTCAAATCCAATCGAGAGCTCCAAAAAACACCCTGGATCTGAAGACAATATGCGAAGAAGAATGGAACAAAATACCAACTAAAATTTGGAAATCATTAATTAAGAACTACAAAAAGAGGTTGGTTGCTGTAGAAGTGAATAATGGCTATTCTATAAAGTATTAAATGAAGATTATGTTTTTTGTATTGTATGAATATTTTTTTCACCCATTGAAATAAATAAATGGGATTTATTTCTGTTAGTTATTATGCGTCTGTATACAATTAATTATATGAAAAGTATGTTTATTCATTAGTTGGAAATACAATAAATTAAAAATTTGTATATGTACGAATATTTGTTTCCCCCCACTGTATGTATGAGAAGGCATATTTGTGTAGTCTTTCGTCATTATATCTTGTTTATTAACTATTATATGTCAAAGTGACAGTAGGAATAGCAAAATCCTAAAGAATAATAAATTCAATGCTTTCTATATTTGATGTTCATCCCATTTTTCTAAAAGCGGCGCACTGTAATATTGTCATATATTCCAATAAATATACGACCGTAATCATATATCGATCTTTGTATCCTTCTGATGTCAAGTCTGGACCCAGTGGTCAATACCTTAACATGTTGTTCACATAATCTGTATTGTGGGACTGCGCCATGTTTTGTTTTCTTTGCCTGGTAATTCCTAAGGAATAGGTTTTGGCCTTGTGCAGCCATTATAAATGCCTCTGTTTCTGCTTTTAGTCCCGCTCTTTTCAGTCACTGATAGGTTTTGAGTTTATTTACTTCAGCAGAATTACTTCTGAGTGCATATTGGGTCAAGTTTTTTTTTGTTACCAGATGTTTTTAAAACTCGTTTTAACCCTTTTGTGTCAGCATTTTTTATCACTTGAGCTGCATTTGTTGATTGAGTATTTTTATCTATTTCATTCACAATGAAGTTGAGTTCCTTTATTAATGTATTGTTGCTTTTCTCATGACAATTAATACGTTGTAGCATCCAGTCAAATGTAGTCTCTAAATATTTTTAAAACCTATAGTTTTTTGTTTTTTTACAATAACGTTTCCCTTGTACAAGGCCCAAGAACCACTCTAGGTAGAGGGGTACAGAGGTACAGTTTATGGGAATTTGTGGGGAAGATAACGGCCAACCTCAGGCATGAACAGGTTAAAATTGCAGTGATCGTGGAAGCATCCTCTTGGGAGTTGGTTCTACAAAGTAGCAGTTCGTGGGGAGAAGCTACTTGAATGGAACTTACATCTCACCAATGGAATACGTAAGTAATTAAAAAAGTTCGCCACAATGTGTATGTCATGGCAGGTCTTAGCCGTGAAGGTTAGAATTGGTGGAACTAAGGAATGTGATTCGTCTGAACACTTTCCATGGAAATAGCGATAGAACAGCAAGAGGCTTGCGACGTTTCGTCTCTGGGAAGGCTTGTAGAGTGAAAAAATAATCAAATATGAACCAAGCCTCAAAGCTTCTTAGAACTTTAACTCAAAGACTTCGTTCATAATTTAATTCAACAGTGCTGGCACTGTCTTCAGGAACAAAATCTACCAAAACAGAAGAAACCATCAATAAGCACATTAATTTCTTTCCAGAGTTCTAATTCTTTAAATGGTTCCCATTTTTCTAGTTCAAGTTAGATTAAGTCCTTACCGCCATCCCTTCTAGTACTAAAAAGATATTGATATCGACAACACTAACATTGTTGAAACCAACTGGTTTGCGCAATTTACAATAATCACAATTGTATTTTTATTACTGAACTCGTTGTGATTTCTCTTATGGTTCTCATTAGAGATTAAGTAACAGGAAGTTTCTTTAATATTTCAAAACCCTCTTCTATATTCTAATTGATTTTAGTAATTACAAGAATATAAAAAAAAACACTGTATTCGGGTCAGAATGGACAGGACACAAGTTTAAAGCATCGAAAGAAGATCGAACTTAATGCCGACAAGGTCATTAGCAATCGCTTTACGGTAAGACGTGCCTCGACAACCCGATCTTTGTGATCAAAATGTAGTATCTGTCTGATCTCCGTCCTAATTAAGCTGCGTGGGTTATCCCCACATATTTTTGCCAGTTTTACCAAGAAGTCATTAGGTGGCGCTGTCAAGCGCCTATCAAAAACGGAACACTTTGCGTCTTCATTCTCTTTTTCTTTTTCCCTACCCGCATGCTTGAGCACGGAGATATCTTTCCTCTCAGTGACTAGACTGAACTTTATTCACACAAGCGCGTGTGTGTGTATCACCCACATAATTCCGCCCCCCGCTTTTCCAAGAAACTTTAATGTTTATATATATATATATATATATATATATATATATATATATATATATATATATATATATATATATACACGTTTCATTAAATAATATAGACAAGTGTTGTCTATTTATTTTATGTAAATTTTTTTCGTAACGTCTGATAAGTTTGATAACATTATCATTAAACGAAGAAAGAAATTCACAATATTGATCCATATTTTTTTAATATAATCTAAGCTTTCGGCTTACATAAGCCATTATCAAAGATGTCAAATTACAAAACATATTAAACAATATACGGACAAGACAGTGATGATAGTCTGTCATTGTTTACATAGATGATTTCACTAAGCAACGATAAACACGTGCATATAAGACGCTAGAAGCGAAAATCGCACCGCATCTCATGACGTCACACATGACCACACGAGAGTGACGTCATTGAGATGCGAAGTATGGAAGCCGTTGGTATAAACCAATGGCTTCTGTTACCAATTATATGTTTAAGGATATTTGTTAAAATTCCATCAATTTTTTCTTTTGCTTTAAATTTATAAAACTCCTCCATAAAAAAATCCATTGTAATTTTATTTTAGTTTATTGTTTTCATCTTTTTGCCTATGTAATTTTAAATAATATATGCATATTATTTAGAATTCATCTTTTAAGTCGAACAATCTTGGAACGGTGAGGATGACATTCTGACTTATAGTGAAAAGGGTGGATTGGAAAAAAAGATTGAGAACTACTGGCCTAATTAATTAAAGCGTTGGTTCGTGGATTTGGTGACATTTTGAGTTCAATCCCTGGGCCTGCCAGTGTGTACATAGATTCAGTCGAAAAGAGGCGAGCAATAACCGAACAGCACTAAATAAAATTATGGATCGATTCTTCTGTTTTAATGACATATCAATTCTGTCGGTTATTTAACACCAATAAACATTTTCTTTTCAAATACATAAATTGTAAATAATCCTTTGGTTCCACCACTCTGTCGTTATGCCTTTAGAACAGAGTTATTTAATATCATAATTTGTGGTATAGACCAAGCTATTTCAGGAAAATAAATAAGAATAAGACAAGATATCCATAGATGTGGACAGTAGAATGAGAATGTACACCCGTAAATTAAATAAAGGGTTCATTTCCAAATTTTCCTGAAGGTTACTCTGACTGAAACGTTGTAATAACAACAACAATGATGAGGACAACAGCTCGCTTATAATTAATGTAAATAACGAGGTATTTGCTACTTCTAAAATCCATGGCACAAAGACTCAAAAGAAAATGCCTGTTACATCTAAAATCCGCGACACAACGAATCAAATGAAAATGCCTGTTGCTTCTAAAATCCGCGGCACAACGAATCAAAAGAAAATGCCTGTTAGTTTTTGTAAAATCCACGGCATGAATGATGAAGGTGTTATCAAGCGCTATTTTAAAATCTACTTTGTTGTAATTCCTTAAAGCGCTTTACCATCTAACCATAACACCTTTGTTCTTTCTACTGGCAATAGGTGTTCTAGAATCAACTTTTTATTTTAGGGTGAATTTTTAATTTACCACCGGCAACATATTTTATTTCTTTTTTTTTTTTTTTACTCAAAATTATAGAAATTTATTAAGCCTAGAATGGCGAAATACAGGAGCGAAGGTCATAATTATGCCAATCTTCCAAACAATGAAAATCAACTTGGATGCCTTGATAATCAGCATTCAAAATTTCGGTTTTAATTTAGCAAACTAAAAATTAAATATCGACTGTTGGCGCCCCTTTTCAAGGACGTTGGCTATCTCAACCGCCACACAGTTCAAATTCACAGAGGGAAAGAAAAAATATTGTTTTGCGCTAATCCTTTTTAAAGTGATTACCAGTTGTCTTTCATTCGAACTATTTAAAATCAGCATTTTATTTGAAATTTTAAAAATTTTTTTTTTTTTTTTTTTTTTTTTTTTTCCTTTTTTTGATTGGGGAGGAGACTTGAACACCGACCACTAATTATGTGTGGGAAAATGTGCATTGTCTCATGCTTAAAATAACAAAAAAAAATCCATTTTTTTTTTTTTTAAAATCTCATCTTGCTCACATGTTCACACACACACACACACACACACACACACACACTACACGCATATTACAAAAAAAAGAACTTTATCTGCATAAAATAAAGTTCAATATTGTTAACCCAAAGACTGATATTAACTTGTTCAGATTTTTTCATGATCGCCTAATTTTCCTGAAGGGACAAGGCACATAAAAAAAAATTGTTATTTCAAACCGCCAACATACCTTCATTTTTTTTTATAATTTAAGAGTAAGACTAATAAAACAATACACTTTATAACAAATTTTTAATACTTGTTTTAATTTTTTTCCATTTAAGTAATGTGACCTTTCTTTTTCGCCAACCCCATGTTCCATTCCTAACATCTAACTACCATGAAGATAACCACAATTTATTTTAAGCTGTCACCCTTTTTTTTCCATCTATGGATGACCTTGTTGGGCCGACTAAACACATCCTACAAAAACTATTCCCCTCGTCAAACAACGATGTAGTCCCGACAAAAAAAAAAAAAAAAAATAAAAGCTCTTGCGAAAAGGGAGAACATTGTTTAATTTCTTCTTACGAAAAAAAAAGTCTTGTTGAGGAAGAGTTAGAATGAAATAAGTATTTGTTCCTTCCTCAATTCCTTCCTTTCCTTCCTTCATTCATTCCTATCTTGTTTCTTTCCTTCTTTTTTGATTTCTTAATTTCTCTTTTTGCTTCCCTTGTTTCTCTTCCTTTCTTCCTGTATTACTACCATCTGTCACAAAGTTTATTAACATGCCCCGCAGCTTGTCTTCTTTTCTTCCATGGAAGCAGGAAAAGAATTTTAATAGTAAAGACCCGGTCGACCACACAGTTATATGGCGCCGGATAAACCAAACTGGCCGCCATTATCAATTTGCAGTTTAAACATTTGGTCGTCTGTACAGTGTGCAATTATCCGACGAGTTCGAGTCTCGCCAGCGGCTTATTCTTTATTGCTGACACACACTGCTGACTAACAAATGATCGTAGAATGATAATTTGGGGGTTACGATAAAAAGCAACGAACATCATGATAAAACACGAGTAAAAAAATGAATAATGCTTCAACTAAGAAATTCGAATTCAATAGATCCGTTGGTTCTGGAGTAATCATTATTAGGTAAAAAGATGAAAGAAAATACAGTACTTGTTAATTATCGTGGTCCCAAGTGGAATGCACTGACGTTAGACGAGGATGTGTTGTCAGACAGAGCTCAAAAAAACTACTTTCGTTTTAATAATTTCTTCCTTTAATCAATTTTATCTTTCATGATGTAAACGCTCATTTTATCCACAAAATCTTCCTATCCTTTTTAGCTCTAAACAGTGTTTGTCTTTTTACTATCCACCCATTTCCTTAACTTCCATTCATTTACACAAGTTCGCTAAATAGGTCACAAATTCAACTTTTCTCTCTGTCCACTTTGTCTTTTGTTTATGTCCTGTGAAACTCAGAGCAAACTTTCCTTTTTGATTGTATAAAATATTTCAATTGAAAAGAAATGATTCTAATATTGCATCATTTTTTTGCCATTTTCCTTTTAAAAACCATAATTTTCAATAAATTTCGTTTAAAATCCATGATATTTTAACATCCTTCTGTAGAACCACTGCAAAAGGTGTTGCAGTATTGAGGCCAGGCAAAAATCTGGAGGCCCTCTGTTGCACCTCATGTAGAATCGCCAACGCTTATTAGGCGCCAGGCCCAGTTGGAATCAGTTTGATCGGGTTCCCCTATCTATGTATTTGAAGAAACGAGAGAAGAAATATAAAACTGATCCTCAAATATTGTTAATCCACTTTCCCACCGACGTGACATGGCTTCCCTCTGTCTTTTCTATAAATATTTTCATGGCAGTTGTTCTAAAGAGTTCCCCTCCTTGATATTTCAACCACTTGAATTTAAGCGAACTACTAGTTTGGCAATTAGGTCTCAACGTTTTACTGCTGAAATGTAACGGTAAGTTCTATTCTAATAGTTAATTTTCTCGCACGTCTCATCTGTGGAACTCCCTTCCGGTTTCTTGCTTCCCTGAAAACTTCAATCTTCAAAAATTTAAATGCAACCTCAATCGCCATCGTCTTTCTTCTTGAATCCGGTACATTTATTGTCCTTTCTCTTCACTAAAATCTTCTTATATTCTTTCACTCCCAGCAACACTTTGCGTCTTAGTGGCATTATCTCCTTGTTTGGAATGGAATGATCGAAAAATATGAAATGCGAATATCAGAAACTAGGTCTGTTCGGTGATAAAATATTCCAGCATCCCATCAATTTTGGGACCAAAATAGTTAACAAGTACCAAAGAGGCTGATAAAAAGACCAGTAGTTTGTTTTAACCAAAATTCTTTTTCATCATCTAATACTCCAAGTGTATTTGCATGTTAATTTTTTTTTTTTATCTATGACGTCTTTAAGTTTTTGTTGTACTAGAGTTATCTTAAGTAGATGAGCAGTTCTGCCAATTGTAATACAATTGAAGGAGAAGGCAAATTTTATCTATCAGAAATACTAAACAGCAAACAAATCTTAATCGTGCTCAGGGCTGCAATAACAGTAATTAATTATAATGTCAATATTTTTTCAATTTCAAGTTCGTTATATCTACTTAATTTGTTATATTCTTTAATGCAGTGGTTTTGTTGAATTTTTTTTGGCCCAATCCAAACCCAGTCTTTTTCATGAAAAGTCAAATGTCATTAACCTTTCTTTTAGATTGTCCGACTCAAAAGGTGCATTCTAAATAATATGTATATTGAAAATCTTCATTCTTTTCTGTATTAGTACATATACATTTACAGGGATTACTTTTATAGAGGAGTTTTACAAATTTAATAGCCATAGAAAATGTTGATGGATTTTTAAACTTGAGAATACATGTACAGTAATTTGTTTTAATTCATAACTAATTATTAAATAAATAAACTGGACGATAGCTTCAACATTTTTGTCGAAAGTTCAACAAAAGGTCAATTTTTTTCCATATTGAATATAAGATTCATCATACTGTTTTTTTTTTGTTTTTTTTTTTTGTTTTTTTGCACTCATCATGGGCTCCAAATTTTGTAAATAAAAAAAAGGAAAATTAAATAAAAATCTTTCCCTTCCACCACAGAAACACTGAAATTCCTGATGGAGAATCCCTGCTTTAATGGATATGTTTTACCTGGTGGTATCTATGAAAAAGCGTATATGTGTAGTCTTTCATCATTATATCAGGTCATCCCATAAGTTCTGTCCGAATTTTGAATAAAGAAAACAAGTGACCAAATGTTACATTTAATTACAAATTCAATCAACAATGTATTTTCCCTGATTATCTATGACTTCCTTCCATCTATTAACAAGCTTATTAATTTCATTACTGTAAAATTCTTTTGACTTTGATTCGAAGAACTCACAAATGTCAGTTTTAACCTCTTCTTGTGTTACAAAAGCTGTTTCTTTCAAATGATTCTGTAAGCTACGAAACAAATGGTAGTCTGAAGGAGCAAGATCGGGAGAATAAGGTGGATGAGGAATTTTCTCCCAACCAAGTTCTTCGATCTTTTGTGACGTGATTCTTGCTGTGTGGGGTCGCGCATTGTCCTGATGAAACATCACCTCTTTTCAATTCACTAGAGCAAGTCTTTTTTTTCCTCAAAGCTTGGTTCAAACGCTCCAATTGCTGACAGTATATTTGAGCATTAATTGTTGCATTAGGTGGTAAGAATTCAAAGTGGATTATCCCTTGGCGATCCCATCAAATTAAAAGAAGAACCTTTTGCCCATGAAGTTCCCTTCTCGGCTGTGGCTGGGGTACTTCCCCCTTACCAAGCCACCGTCTACGACGCTTAACATTTCGATAAAAGATCCATTTTTCGTCACCAATCACAAGTTTGTCCAAAAAGGTGAAACAAGTTGGCGAGAATGGAGAGAAGAGCAGATGTCAACTCGGGATTTGAGGTTGTTTTCAGACAATTCATGAGGCACCCATTTTCCAAGTTTAGGAACTTTTCCAAGTTGTTGAAGATGACGATGAACAGTTGTATGGTTTGAACTGAGAACCACTGCCAATTCTTCAACTGATAAAGCAGGATTTTCTTCAAGGGCTGCTTCAAGAAGCTTTTCATCAAACTCAACTGGACGTCCGGTTTGATCTTCATCTTCAAGGGTGAAATCTCCACCTCTGAATTTTGCAAACCATCTTCTGCAAGTTTTTTCATTCACACATTCCTCTCCATAAACTGAGTGAATGTTTCTAGCCGCTTCGGCTGCTGAGTTTCCTTTCTTGAACTCATAAAGCATTATGTGCCTCAAATGATTCTTGGGTACTTCCATGTTAGCAGGGTTTTAATCAAACAAAATTTAATTTTATTGTTCTCTGAAATAAAATTTGATCAGTTTAAATGCATCTAAACATAAAAAATAATGTTCAGCTCCATTAGACATTATAAAATACTCTTTAAATTTCGTTCATTTTAAAAAAAAGGTAAAATTCGGACAGAACTTATGGGATCACGTGATATCTAGTTTATTAGTTTTTATATGCCTGGCAGGGATGGTAAAATATCAAAGGATAGTAACTTCATGGTTTTCTATGACTGAGTCAGGGTCAGTGGTGTAGCTGGAGGGGGCGATATTTATATGAGGGCGGCACCTTTGTGTCTTCTGTAGGCTATAAGCCTATATAGACTGTATGAAAATAAAAGTGGTTTTAATGTTGGGACAGTACTCTCAGTTGAAAAATCTTTTCGATTTCGAGTAACTTAAATCATGGCATATATATTGGCTCATCTACTGTCTATAGACCGACAATTGACAGATGAAATAGTTTTTGATGATATCATTGAAAAATTTGTCAACAAAAACAGCTAGAAAAGTTACTATGCAGAAAGTTGTCAATGAAGATGGTCCTAATTTTTTTTACACTTTTTTCCCTATATGTCGTTTTTGCTTTTTAAATGTTACTGATAAAGTTTAAGTATGTTTGATGTGTATTTAAATTAAACCATATTTGAATATGTGAAAGTAATATTATAATGGTACGCAAATGAGTTTTATAACTTTAAGAGTTAGTCACTGTGCAATATGTATATTCGGTGTGAGCCGGGTGCACACACTCTAGCTATGACACTGTTCAGAGTGATGGCCAATCCATATTCGCCGTGTGATATATTGTAATATTGACATATCTTCCAGTGAATATATTGTCCAATCTTATGATGCCAATATTTGTATTCCTTTATTGTCAGGACTGGACAACCAGACACTAAGTGGCTAATCGTTGCAACATGCTCTGTTTTATACCCCCTTCGCTCTGGGGTTAGTCTTGGGGCAACGGTCTTGACTCACTCATATGTTGCATTCTTCTGTCATCTTCCGGCCGTCTTTTCTTGGTCGGGTGTCGAAATGTTTTTGATAGCGAAATGTTGTATAGCCCTCGCGTTCTGGGAGTCTCTTGGTTGACGGTCTTGAGGCGATCGTAATTTTTGTTCTCTCTTTCTTCTCTCGGCCGGGTGATCGCTAGTTGGTTTGTTCGGAGTTAAAATGAGAACTTCAATAAAAAAAAACTCAAAATTTATTAAATTTTATTAACACGTCGATGTATACATTTTCTAACTAGCCAGTGGGATCGCTCTATCACCCCCACTGGGGAGAAAGTTCCCCTTTTTAATAATCAATTCAATTCGAAGTGTAAGACTTAACCCCTCAAAAACACTTTCGAACATTTCCACGTTTGGTTAAGCCAATCTGTTATGGTGAAACACACCTACTCTATAGTTAATAGACTCTCCCACCTAATATAAGTAGTAGTAGTAAGAGAAACGAAGGTCAGTCGATGTCAGTCGACAGTTAGTCGAATATGTACATAGTCAGCGACCGCAACAAGATTACTCTGCGTAATACTTATTATATCAAGTTCCTAACGTTTTGTACGTGGAACCTATTTAAGACCAATTTAGTATAAATACAAGCCTCCACTGCGAAATTACTCCACAACACAATCAAAATCGAGATCCCTATTTTGTTTACCAGCTGACCCTAACGACAGCCTCGGAAGATCTTAGCCAAATAAAAATAATAGTCTGAAACTATTTTTCAACAGTTATTCACATAATTTATATTGTGGATTTGAACAATTTTTTGTTATGCTATTCCTTTTACTTTGTATCCGTAGTTGTTACTGTCTAGCTCATGCGAAAGGTGTGATTAAGGACAGACAGAAAAGAAGGGGCGACAGGGAGTCACCTTGAAAGATTCCCCGTCGGATACTCAAACAATTGGAAGTGGCAGTAGCTTTGGTGTGATTTAGACATAATGTAGTTTTCAACAATTCAATGCTTTACTGAATAAAATTTAATATCACCGAGGGAACTTCGTACATTTCAAAGCCTTAAGGATCCGAAAATGTGACACACTATAAAAGGCTTTACAGTAATCAAGCTGTGCTGAGATTTCTACATTTTTTCTTGCAATATTCCAGGATCAGTTTATTTATTAGTCGTTGATCTTTGCAATCATATGGAAAAAAATCGACATCCTTTCTGTTCCAAAGGAATAATGTTGTTTTCATAGAGAAAAGAGTAACTACAGTTCGTCAGAACAGACGTGATCAATTTATGTGTTGGACAGACATGTTATTGGCCTATAATTTTGGTGATCATCTCTTTTATTTGTTTTTGGTAGGAAATATTTAATACCTTTACTGATCCATTCTGGAATTTCATTGGGACTATTCATTAGCATTGATAAAGTTTGTGCAAGAGTTTTATGAATTGACGACAGATGATAGAGTCAAAAATTTTATTGACATGTCATTTTCCTGGGGATTTCCATTTTGGGATTTTGTGAGAGGTTGCCTAACATTATTCTTGGTTATATTTTTTCCATTCTTTCCAGGTTTATCTTTTATTCTTTCTTGTTCTCATTTGATTCACTCTGCATTGAGATTTTATTCCTTTGGGTTGCTCTAAATATTCTCCCAAAATTTTTTTTAATAGATGGTGGCTTTTTGACTTCTATAACAGCTTTTCGGATTTCCCTGTAAAAATTCTTGAAGTCTGTTTGGAATATCTTATTTTGTCGATAGAACCTACAACGCTTTTCATATCGTCTTCTTCTTCTTCTTCTTCTTCTTCATCTTCTTCTTCTTCATCTTCTTCTATTATTATTATTATTATTATTATCATCATCATCTCCTTTGATTTCTGTTGCATACACATTTCCTTCCGGGTCTCAACCAGAGACCTAAGTTAAAAATGGCATCATGACATTTCCCACTGAGCATTTTTGTTTAAAAAAAAAAGGAATCAAATACAAGTTCACACACATTTTACATAGATAAAAGCTCTTCGTAATGTGTCAGCTGTATTAGTGAGTACAAATTTTGTATTTCTTTAAAGCATGGGTTACCAGGAATCTTTTCAGTGAGTCTATCGGAACCTTTTCCAATTAACCCGAGGGCTCCAAATACAACTGTAATTATTATTATTATTATTATTATTATTATTATTATTATTATTATCTTCGTTCAAACGATTTTTATTTTCAACCGGAAATCTTGCATTATGGGCATTTTCCATCAAGTCATACGTCCACATACAGAGAGCACCTTCCGCAATATATTTACAATGCCAAGCATGACAAACCTCTGAAAAGACAAGAGGGAAACATTTTATAACAACGCGTTTCCTTCTTTGGGATATATTATGAAACCAAGTCTTGATAAAGTCGATAAAGTTCATGCCTTGACAGAGTCCTTCAAGAGACGAAACGCGTTGGCATAAAAGGATTTCTACTTGTCTTTTCTTTAATACATATGTGTGTGTGAGGAGGGGGTATTTGATGGCTGCGGACTCATTTAATGTGTATAACCGAGATCTTACATTACGGGTGTTCTCCATCAAAGTCGCACGTCCTCAGAGAGATAGCAACTTTCATAGAATATTTGCAGCGCCAAGTGACGTAGACTTCTGAAGCGATTAGGATATTAGGTTTTATTACAATTTTCTCAATGTAAGACTTTAAATTCGGTGGTATAGACCCTCGTCACCCTCGTGATAACTGGGACAACACTGGCCTAAAAGTCACACTTTATTATTATTATTAAAATCTAGTGAGAAAAAATGACGCTGGGGTACAAATATACGTAGTCTAATATACCTATCATGATACCCAGTCTGATATGAATATACCAGAAGACATCCATCCATGCGTGCGATGTTGTTACAGGTTTTGATAAAGGCAGCACATTAAGAAATAAGTTCATGTCGTGTACCACATTCCGCTGAGGTGGTCTCCTATTGAGGGGGTTCACGGGTAAACTAGAGGCAAATCCTAAGTCGCCTTTGCTGCCTCATCCTTCAAAGTTAAGAACTCGACAACCGGCCATGATGCTACCGCCACTATTGCAGCTCATGAACAAAGAAAATGTATAAATTCACCTTCATATGTTTAGGCTTCATTAAAATTTTAATCACGCGCATTGTGTCAGCTCCTGGGAGACACAAGTAAATACGTGGTACTAAACGGGATATTTACTGTAATTCATACTTTCAAATTAATTGGTGCGACATCAAGACATTTATCATCATCATTATTATTATTATTAGTAGTAGTAGTAGTAGTAGTAATAGTAGTACCATCCAGTCAGTTATGTGCCTTGCGTGATACACGCTTAGGCGATCATGTATCGAAAGATACATGATTGACGAGGCAAATTTTTTGACATTTCTTTCTGCAGTAGACCACTTGCTCTCCAAGGTCTGTCCTACTATTTACCCATAGCTGGAGGGAGAAGAAAAGGATTCATATCTTTCCAAAGAAGAAGCCATATGCAGTAATGCTACTTTTTTTTAATCCATATTCCTTCAGGCAGTAGGCGATCATGACTTTCAGCAATTTCTTTTCCTTTAATATATGTAAATTTTCATGACTCTTACTGGGTAATGGGGTGGTTTCCCGTTGCTTTCTTTAGGATTTTTAATTTAGAGTTGTCTTTCTCTGGACTAGTTGCCAAACAAGACTAGAAAACATAGTTTATCTTGCTACTTTACATATAAGCCGGTGGAGGAACAGAAAAACTCTTTCAAAGTGCATATATAATGCAAAGTAAAAGCTGATCGGAATTTAAACCCAAGTCGCCTGTTCTATTTTTCGCGCGACTAACACCAACATCACATCAAATACACTACTTACCGATATTAAAAAGAAAAGGAAACGATGGAGAGTCATGATCACGTACATCTTGAAGGAGGAGTGCCATTTGAGAGAGAAAGAAGAGAGAGAAAAAAGAGAGAGAAAAAGAAAGGTCATAAATCATCCGTCAACAACGTTAGTTTCAATAAGGGACCAATTATCATGCTACCAATGTTCTGATCGCATGTTTGATTAATGGGAATCGTTTTGGTAATTAATCTTTCTGAATTAACTGCTTTCAAGGTGAGGGAATTCAGACCATTTGGAACCATCATTTCCTAAGTAATTACTACTACTACTACAACTAATACTAATAATAATGATAATAATAATAATTATTATTATTATTGATAATAATAATAATAATAATTATTATTATTATCAAACCATATAATAATTATCAATGTGTATTTCATATATTTCCAGTGTATTTATTTATATATTTCCTGTCCCAACTGTAGAGGGAAGGTAGGTAAATCAGCTTAAGTTAGTAAATTTATGAGTGATTACTTCCCTTAGTCATTTTAATAATCTATAATATTAAAATATTGGCAATCTTAAACTTTCGTGCCCGCAAACCAAAAAAAAAAAAAAAAAAACTTAATGTCAAAATGGCTGTTTTTCCCTTGACACCGCTATTATTTAAACTACATTCACTCCTCGGCGGTGATTATAATTTTAATGAAGCCTAAATATATGAACGTGAATTTATGCATTTTCTTTGTTCTTTTTCTTTCTTTTTTTTTTTTTTTTGAATGGTTGGCAAAATATCGGCTAATTGTCGATCGGTTCGAACTTTATAAAATGGTAAATAATAAGGATTTAATTATAATTGACTCACATATTTTAATTATTTAGTAAATAAGTTTATGAATAAAAAACTGTTTTCATATTTCTTTATAAATTGGTAAATGATAAATATTGCCTTGCATTGTTTCAATTGTATTAGTTTTTAAAAGGTTATAAATATGAAATTATTCTTGTAAATAAACAAACTAATAAATAATAGTGTTTAATATTTTTGTCGTAAATTCTCAAGAACAATAAAATGTATAAATTCATTTTGGTCATATGTTTAGTTTTTATTAAATCGTCGCTTTTTAAAACAATAAACATTGCGATGTCAATGGAAAAACCATCCTTTTGACACTCCTTCATTTCTTAGATTGCAGTCATATTTGTTGGAGGCTTTCATGTGAGACACTCGGATACTGTGTCTATTAAGTGATCGTTTTGCTTGGTTCTGGTCTCATTGGCCTCTATTTTAGTTGCCAATTGTTTATCTCTGCTTTATTGAATCTCAATACATTGTCTCAACACTTTTATTTCATTCCATTCACTATTAAAACTTTCTAACAGTTGCCATCATTTTTGACGGAACGGGTACACTAGTTATAATAATAAACAACTAACAATCACAGAACACAGAACTCTGTGATCCATCCTTTGCAGAATGCCCTGCCGTCAGAAATGGACCAAGAATTTTCAGGCAAACCAGATGGCCCCTTTTTAGATAAGAACTACATCTCAGGTTGTTTATGTTCCTCGGACTGCTTGAAAAAAAAATTTTCTGAATATTTATCCAAATTTCACTTATTTTTCTTGGCATCAACGAGAAGTGAATACAGTCATTGTCGATTTCTTCTTCTTCTTCTTCTATGTGACACATCCATTCGGAACATGGGTGATTATGGCTCTCTGCAGTTTCCTGTCCTTTGTAATTCTTAGTAAAGTTTGTCTTTTTGTTATCTCTCCTAATCTTTGTTCTGTTAACCATTTACACAAGATTGTCGAATCCATTGTTTTCTAAACTCAAGAATATGGTTATTGTTTTATAATGTTCCCGCCTAAAAATAAATTCAAACAAGATTCAAACCGTTCTAGCTGATTAGATAAAAATGTTGTTCTCCTTGAGAATCCGTAGCTGTCCATTTCAAAAGACATTCCATTATTGTGTGCTGGAGTTCTCGAGGGTCTATAGGATTCAACCATCGGTGTATGTTTGAATCCTCGGGGATACACTTCACTCAACAGCGAATTCACATTTTACAACATGTGCCAAATGCATTTTCAGCATATCATTCCCACAAATTTAAATTTATAAACAATTTAGAACTGAACATTTCTATTAATTCAGTGCTTACCAAACATTTTCTAGCTGTCACCCTCTTAGTTCCCAGGTCACATCCCCCGCCCCGTTCCACACCTATATTCAGACACGTCTTTCTTTCTATTAAGTATACTACAAAAAAAACCCAACTAATTTAATACTCTAAACACGCACTCATTTTGGTTCTTCTTAAAGAAAATGTCGCCAAACGAACATCCTTAGCTATACTACTGCTAGACCTGCAAACCTAGAACTTTGTCCCTGTAAACGTTGTTTGTTTTATCACGCTGACATGTGGCGTGTCTTTTCCATATAATGTCAGCAACATACAACTTTGGACAACAAACTGTCCGGGAAATCCTGCGACAGCATCTTACTCATTTCACTAAGAGAGATGGCATTGTGTTATATCCTGCCTTAGTGGTGAGGTCAGATAAATAATGCTTGGTGTATAACTATTAGGTTAATTTTTACTCGTTCTAAAATATAGATATTCCTTAAGTGTAAACGACTTAGATTTTGTCATAAAAGTTTTGTAAAATATAGAAAAATTATGACTTGGTTCTAATACCATTCCCTACCATCTCCTTTTAAACCATCCCCGGATCTTGCTACTACCCTTTTTAGCGATCGCATTATTAATTTAATACACAATATAACATTGACACTTTCGTTATTTCCACACAACTCTGAAAATTGTAAGGAAAATGACGCTATTTGCCTTATTTTTAAAATATTTCAGAAGTTTAGAGTTCATTCAAAAAACTATTTTTTCCTGTACACCATTCATAAACATTTTGCTTAATGTCTACAAAATGACTTGGCAATTCTTTCCAACTCTCGGCTTTTTGCTAACGCTGTTTAAAAATTTGAGCCCATAGCTGTAATCTTCATCGGAATAAAATTTAAATGCCCTAGCATTCTTTTGAACTTTTTGTTTATTGAGGTATTCTCCAGTTTATTTATTCAATAATTAGATATTAATTAAAAGAAATTACTGTAGGGATTCAAGTTTAAAAATCAAACATTTTCTATTGCTATTACATTTGTAAAACTCCTCTATCAAAAATAATCCATGTAAATATATATGTACTAATATGAAAATGAAGGTTTTCAATAATATGCATATTATTTGGAATGCACATTTTGAGTCGAACAATTTTGGAAAGTGTGTATGTGGTGGTGGTGGGTGGGTGGTGTTGAATTGACATATGTTGAAAAGGGTGCAAATTAAGCAAAACAGGTTGAGAATCACTGATACAGACAGTGCTTGGCCAACACAAATCAGTAATTTAGCTTTGCAGGTCACTGCTATTGTTTGAGATCGTTCCACGTTACAAAACATCCCCATATCCGCGGTTTCATTTGCTTTCTTTGACCAATCCCAGAAATAAAAAAAAAAAATTTTTAAATTATAAGTTTCACTTCGTAATGGTCCCAAAGTGCAAGGTTGGTGATGTTGCTAACAATCTGGTCACATCAAAGATAAACCAAAAACTGTTTGTTATGACTGAAAATCGGGAAATTTTCAACTTAATAAGGAAAATAAAAATTACCTGTTGACTTTGCTAAGCTCTACTGTAAGAACAAATCTTATTGTTAATATCTTGTTGCATCTATTTTTTATAAATTAAACTTTATTATAAGAACAACAATAGGCAATATATACTGATTCCATTATCTGCTGACGGGGTCTTAAAAAATAACCGATCGTGGATAAAATGGAACAGCCGTACTTATAGCTGAGTGTCAGGGAAAGAAAAAAACGACAGTTTTTTTTTTTTTTTTTTTTTTGGCGTATAAGGCGCACTTTTACCCAAAATTTTATGTCAGAATCTGCTAACGCTGAAGGTTTGAATAATTTCTTTCTTTCACTAAAACCAGAGTTTCTGAAATGTCTTTTCATTTTTTCCCCGTGATCAAAAAAGCCCATTATTAATGAGGTATTAGCAAGCTGTGAATTACGTCCTATCTAATTAACTAAATTTGAAATCAACTATTGGTGTTTCTTATATAGAGTATAAATATGATATCTTGTACTAATTCAATAGATTTATCAGGCCTTGTAACCCAGATGAGCCGTATTACGTGACACTCTGCAGTTGGTTAAATGAATCCATTGAACTTTTTTTTCTTTTTTTATTATTATTATTATAGAGAATCGACATTTTGTGTTGAATGATTTTATTGATCGATTTTCCTAAATTACGAATAATCCATCTCTGACAAGAAGGAAATTCTGTCAGAAATTGCCCAAAGTTTATTTCGGAAGAAATATGGTCCTAGCTTTCAACTTTCTGAAGTTATCATCAGAGTTTATAGAGACAAATGGGAAGTTCCGTCGAGCTGGTGAGTGTAATAACGCAGGAAAAGAGTGCTGCGACGTAGGCGAGGTGTGACGTGTGTGTATGTTTACTTTATATATATATTTGCGGATGCGGGCTCTTGAATTAACTGTTTTTATTTATAAATGTTTTTGTTGTACGAGTATTGCTTCGAGGATCATGAGTCTGTTTTTACTAATTGATTTTGCTAGTATTTTGGTATTACTGTGATACTTATGTTGCCTATCAATATGTTGTCTGATGTCACTCTGATCAATCAGAGCGCTTAAAATGTATAAAACTGGATCCAATGACAAAATCACTGATTTCTTTCCCATCTATGGGTTAAGCAGCAAAGTAGACTGAGTTCTCTGTTCTAAGATAAAGAAAACTTTGAAATCCAAACAACAGAGAAGGCAACGAGAAACCACTCCACTATCTTTCCCAAAGGTACATAGCAATTCGCAGATAATAAAAAAAGGATTCTGTGGAAAGCCATGATCACCCATGTCCTGAAGAAGCATGTAATTTTTTAAAAATAACCACACTATGATGGTTAGCAAACTCATCTCACAGACCACTGTTCAATCCTCGTTAGGAACTCTAACAATAGTGAGCATGAGACAAATTAATCTCAAATATTTAAGGAAGTGGTTGCAATGTAATGGTTAACAAGCCTGTCTCTGCTTTGTTTAGACAGGGAAAAACAAACAAGTGGTAAGTTTAATGTGTAAAACCAACATAGAAAGAAAAAGAGAAATATAATATATATATATATATATATATATATATATATATATATATATATATATATATATATATAAGCAAATATATGGATATAGATCCGACAGTATGAAGAAAAATATACAGAAAAAACAAACAAAAATCTTAATATATAATTATGCTGTATTAATGTTAATATAAAGTCAACGTCAGACGTTTCGGTCTATTTTAGACCATCATCAGGACTTATTTATAAAACATTATTAACATTAACATATAAAATTCAACACGAAAAAGACGATGGACATAAGAGCACAACTAATCCAAACAGATAACTGAAATTTTTATATAAGATCAGCGTTCCGTTTAAAATATGATCACGTCGTCGTCACGTGGGCGATGTTGTGAAAATTATTATATTTATATTAACATTAATACAGCATAATCATATATTAAGATTTTTGTTTGTTTTTTCTGTATATTTTTCTTCATACTGTCGGATCTATAGCCATATATTTGCTTACATACTGTCTACTGGAAATACAAACCTGAATTTACTTTATAACATGGAAGACTTCAAGCTTGTACGAAAATATAAGGATCTATTGATCTCAGCCTATTCCTTTAAGTAAGGAAAGGATTTATTAACGAACTGTTTTAAAATTGTTCCATCGTGCCTGTCTAATATTTTGAAATCATTTTTGATTTACTTTGTAACATGGAAAACTTCAAGCTTGTATGGAAATATAAGAACCTATTGATCTCTGCGTATTCCTATATCAACGGAAGGGATTTCTTGACGAACTGTTTATATGAGAAAATAGTTCAATCGAATTTGTTTAATGTTTTAATATTTTGAAATCATCTTCGAATACGTTTTCACAACATCGCCCACGTGACGATGTCCATCGTCTTTTTCATGTTGAATTTTATATGTTCTAATGTCAATAATGTTTTATAAATAAGTCCTGATGATGGTCTAAAATAGACCGAAACGTCCGACGTTGACTTTATATTAACATTAATACAGCATAATTATATATTAAGATTTTTGTTTGTTTTTTCTGTATATTTTTCTTCATATATATATATATATATATATATATATATATATATATATATATATATATATATATATATGGATTTCTTTGTTCCTTCTAAAGCCTACTTCAACTCTGTACTTCTAGCATCTGCGCGTGATATCTGAAATTTTATTTACTAATTATTTATTTTTCTTCTCCTCAATAGGAGTATATAGGTTCGCCTATCGCCCGGTTCACATTCCTTTCCGGTCCTTTGAACAGAACTAGAGGTTTATATCTTGTTCCCTGTTTAGGATTGAGTTTTCAGTTCCTTCTAAAGTCTTTTCATTCTCTTTCGCTCCCAGTAAACCTTGCGTTGTGGAATTATTGCCTTACCTGCAATTAATTGATTAATCTCTCTCTCTCTCTCTATATATATATATATATATATATATATATATATATATATATATATATATATATCACTCCATCAGTGTTGGAAGTTTGTTAATTTGGTGTGCTATACTTTTGGATACTACAATGAAGTTTTTTCATCATCTCCATACGTCTATTTTATGAGACTAGCCAAATGCTTTGTTTATATTTAATTCATATCAAGTATATTACAACAACTTGTAAGTAGAGATTTGCCTTAGATGCAAAGAGCTTTCAATCATCTATCTTGCATATTTATAAGTCTACTATTCTTCCTTGCTTTGAATATTTCTGCCACATCTGGTCTGGTGCTCCTGCTATATATTTGGAGATCCTTGATAAAATCCAAAGAATCTGCAATGTTATTGGTGTTGACCTGGTATCTCATCTCCAGTCATTTTTTCACTCCCATAATGTAGCTTTCTTGTACCTTTTCTATAAATACTTTCATGGTAATTTTTCTGACGAACTTTCCTCTAGACTTTATGAATTTAAGCGTTGTACTAGATTGGCGTAGTACTAGATTTAATATATTTATCATTTTACAGTTGAAATGCCTAGATGTAGCTGTAAGTTCTCTGCAAAAAGTTTCTTCTCTCGCACTATCTTCCAGCTTCTTGCTTTCCAGTGAATTTTGATCTTCAAAGCTGTAAATAAATGCAAAGTCAATCGTGATCTTCTGTCTTCTGAATTCATGTTTCTTTATCATTCTCTCTACATAATAAGGCTTTTCTTTTTCTTTCTCTCATATTCTTTTTACTCACTAACCCCCTACATCTCAGTGGCTTTATTACTTTGCATGGGGTGAAATGATAAAAAAAAAAGGTTCCAATTTCAAATGATTAGCAGAAATTCCAACAGAATTTCTTTAAGTTTCATCGATAAACTACATCCGGCAGCAAGACCTAATTGCGATGTTTTGAGGAGCGTGGAACCACCTCTTGATTGATGTTGTTCCCAGGTCATCCTTAACTCAGGGTGGTAGCACCTGTTAGGGTCCCAGCTATGGACAAATAGTTAACCCTAAAACTGGGGTCAAACCACTATGAAAGTATAAAAGGATTTTATAGCGAAAATTACCAGCAATACATTTTTTTTAAAAATTACCAACAATAAATTCTTCAAAAAGAAATAAATATTATGAACAATACATTTAAAATTAACTCTCGACAAAAAATTTCTTTATAAAAATACATCAGTGAAACCTGAAAAACCTACAAAATGATTTCTTACAAAGAATACATATTCTATTCATACGAATCTATCCTAGAAATACTGTCGGCATTAGATAACCCATTGAAGTTGATATGCCGTAAAACAAATCCCAGCAAAAACTTCATACTAATAACGATTTCATTGATAGGGTTAGTCACATATATTAGGTCATTTCAAAAGTGATTATATATTTAACTGCTATGAATTAGGAGTCTACCAACCAAAGCAAAACAAAGGTTGAATGGTACAAAACTATGTCTAGAATTAGTTTATCGTTTCTATCCAGCATTTATAGTGCATAATAGTGATTGTGGCATTTCAAACAAGCCATGATCCGAAAGACAACCGACTCTGCATGAAGAATTTTTCAAAGAGAATATTGAATTGGATCCATGTCAAAGCACCAGAGATTTGGCACGAAATCTTCATGGATTTAACTGTCTACAAACATATTCTATTCAACAAGTATGTTATTTATAGTGCATAATAGTGATTGTGGCATTTCAAACAAGCCATGATCTGAAAGACAACCGAATCTGCATGAAGAACTTTTGAAAAAGAATATTGAATTGGATCCATGTCAAAGCACCAGAGATTTGGCACAAAAGCTTAATGTGTTACGTTCAACTGTCTACAAACATATCAAATGTATTGGGAAAATTTGCAAAGAAGGAATTTGTGTTCTCACAAGCTTTCACTTGAGAATCAATCTGCAGCTGTCTTTTAACCAGGAATGCTAACCTTTCATTTTTGCATTGCATTGTTATAGGTGATAATAAATGGGTATTATATATCAACAGAAAAGACGCAAAAAAATAAATAAATAATAACTGTGGTTATCACCAATTGAGAAACCAGTGTCAGTGCCAAAACTTTGGTAAAAAGAAAATCTGTCATTCTCCAGCATGAAAATTCAAGGAGACACTCTGAAAAACAAACCCATGAAAAAATAACTATAAATAATCATTAAGATGGAAGGTTCTTCCACATCGTCCATCCTCACCAGATTTAGCGTCTACACTAGAATATTTTATAAGTAGCAGAACATTCAGAAAGAAAGAAGTTGAAAACAGTCTTTCAAATTAAATTCCATCTGAAGTTATTATACAAATCACACAAACCTTAATAACTCAATAATAATAAAGTATTTACATTGTTTGGACTGTTGTCCTCATCTTTATTGCCATATTCACAATGTTTCGACCGCTGTACGATCCAGCCTTCTTCAGGTGATAGGTTGTTCTAGTTCCACGTGCCATACCTCTTTCAGATATCTCCTTTTAACTCGGCTCTCTAAGTTTTGTTCACCACCGTAGTAGTCAGGTATTGAATTCACAACTCTTTGGGTCAAGTTTCTGGATATGGCCAACGCTTTTATACACTTGGTTATGGCTCCTTGAGGATACATGGCCCAAAATAACGAAAAAAGGGGTTCATTTCAAAATTCCAATCACCTGAAGAAGTTAGGAGCGTGCAATGGCCGAAACGTCATGAATATGACAATAAAGATGAGAACAATAGTCTGAACATTGTAAATAATTACAATACCTCATCCCAGAAATATAGAAAAATAATAAAGTAATTACATATTTTACCACTATGATTTATGAGTTAACCAACCAATACAAAAGCAAGGCTGACTGTTAGGAAACTGCATCTAGAATTAGAGAATTCATTTATCATCTTTTATCCGATAATGTGTTGTTTATAGTGCATATCAGTTTAATTAAAAAAAAAAAAAACTTGCAAATAAAGAATTTGGGTTCCTCATGTACTTTAGCTTAAGAACCAAACAATTTTCCACCATCTGCAGAATGCCAACCTTTGCAATGGAATGTTATAGGTGATGAAAAATGGGTTTTGTATGTCAACAGAAAATAAAAATGTAAATTCAGTAGTTATTAGAAAGCTGTACCAACAGCCAAAATGGGACTCCATCCACAGAACACCTTATTTTGTTTCTGTTGCAATATGAAAGGTGTTGTCAATTTATGAACTACTGAAATATAATAGGCCCATAACAGCAGGCATTTATTGCCAAAAAATTGATCTTGTCAAAAATGTCCTTCTTTTGGAAATAGAAAATGTGTTACTCTCCAGCATGGCAAAGCAAGGACACACTCTGCAAAACAAACCGAAGAAATAATATCATTAGGATGGGAAGTTCTTCCACATTGTCCATAATCATCAGATTTAGTCAACAACAGATTTTCATTTTCTTTCCATAACTAGAACCTTTCATAAGTGGCAGGACATTCAAAAACAAAGAAACTGTAAAACAGTCTTGCAAACATTTTTTCGGGGAAAAACCCAGATTTGACTTCTTATTGGGTTGCACCCACTGAAATGAAGGTGATTTTTCTTTGCCTTCTATGTGCTGTGCCCCTTCAGAACGTAGATAATCATAGCTCTCCTTTTTTCCTTTCCTTTGTAACTCTTGCTAAATTTTATCTTTTTGCTATCTCTTCTAAACCCTATTCTGTCAGGCTCGTTAGATAGGTCATGCACTACTTTCCTCCGTCCATCTTGCCTTCAAAATAAGCCCTCTTTACTCACAATGTGCTTAAGAAATTTCTACTCTTTCTTTTTGATGTTAAGTAGAAGTGTTCTTTTTGTGTCCATTTTCTCTAAAGCTTTATCATTGCTCACATATTCAGTGCATAGTATTCTCAGCATCCTTCTGTAGAACCATATTTTTAGATTGTAAGAATATTTTTTTTTAGAATTAATAATGATTTAGTGATACAAGTCCTACTAAATAACCCATAGTTGGGGGAAAAAGAGGTGGATTCATATCTTTCCCAAGCGTATATGCATATAAGTGAATATAACAAACCCAACTGCAATCGGAACTCAGCTCTCTAATTAACAATTCTGAGCCATTATCCATTACAACAGCCACACACTCAACCTTATAGCATCCGGTATTACCAAACGGTTACCCATCTAGGTAATGACCGAGCTTGATGTTGCCTAACTTCAGTAATCGCATTGGAACCAGTGTTTCAATATGTCCATAAGTCTGTCTTTCTTTAGTTTCCCATTTCGGGTCTTTTAATTCTATAGATATTGACCACTGTAGATTTTATTCTAGATAGTTGTCTTGTTTTTTCTTTTCGTTTTTTTATTTTTTGTTTCTTTTTTGTGAGGTTTGTTTTGTGATGTCAACGAATGCTCGTTGTCACTTTCGTAATACTCGTTGTAGTAGAGACCTTGTAATCGCAGATACAACTATATTAACGCCGTTGAACAATACTGGTGACAGACGCCTTCGAATAACACTCGCACTAATAGTACTTGCTCGATAATACTCGCTGGAATAGTAGCCACCGAATAGTAATTTGTATAGTGATCAGTACAGTGAATAGTATAGAGATAGAGAATAGTGTAGAAAGAGTGATCCGTATAGTAACAGATGATAGAGTAGAAATGATGATCAGTTAGACGCCACGCTAAAAGATTTGAAATTGACAATTTATTCCATTTCACTGAAATGGTTATTAAACATTTCTACCTTCCCTTCTTTCTTTCATTCATTCATTTTCTTACTGAAACCAAGTAGCATCTCTGATGTTTTTTTGTTTTTTCAATGCAATAAAAATGCAATCATCCATTATTTATGAGGTTTTCGCCCGGTAAGGACCGACATGCTCAACAGGTGTCACCTGACCATCATCCAGTGACTGCCAGCATAAACGGCTTAAAGGGGATAAAAGTCCTCGGAATCTATCCCTCGCCTGGAAAGGAACAACATGAGTGACAGGTGTCACCGGACCGTTATCCTGTGACTGCTCTCATCAAAAACAAATTAACTCTCGGGGCATAGAACGACCGGACATTGAACAACTGCGGCCAGTTTGATAATATTAAACAAGAGACGAACAGACTTAGCATCATCATTCTATGTGTATGTGAAATCAGATGGCCAAACAACGGTGATTTTGTCAGCGACAAACACAGGATGACTTATACGGGCCATGTGAAGAATGACAAAAGAGTAGGATTAATACTAGATAGCGCACTTAAGAAATGTGTTCTAGGATACCACCAACATTCCGAAAGAATTCTGGTAGTGAAGCTGAAAGGAGTGAAATTCAACGTGGCTATTATAGTAGTGCATGCGGCACAAAACAAGGAAGAGGACATCGAATCATTCTACTCCATGTTAGACAGTGCCAAGACTCTATGCAAATCACAGGAAATCATCATTATCATAGGAAACCTAAACGCCAAAGTAGGCAAGGAAAGAGCAGGGATATAGCAGGAAGATTCGGACTAGGAACCCACAACGAACGCGGAGAAAAATGGATCCAATGGTGCACAGCCAATGACCGGGTAATAGCCAACACATGGTTCCAGGATCATCCGAGACGACTATGGACATGGAGGCGTCCATGAGGAGAAAATAAAAACCAAATTGATTATTTAACTGCAGAAGCGATCATCGCCCTCTTATATGTAAACTAAGAGTGAAATTGTGGAAACTGAAGAATCCTAACGCAGCATCCAAACTGCAATACAACAAAGTCCTGACCTAAAAATATATATATGGACAATGTGAAAAGAAGATATGAAAGGCACTGTGGAAACTCGAAATGGAACGCACTAAGAGACGCTTTAGTGACATCAACAAACGTTATCATTCCAAAGGCAACAAGATGAAGAGTAAAAAACGAATGGATGACTGATGAGATTCTCGACATGATAGAAAATTCTGTCAAGATTCAGAACGAAGTATAGAAAATGACACAATGAAATAAGGACCAATTGCAGGCAAGCTAAAGAAGGGTGATTAAACGAAAAATGTGCAGAAAAAGAAAGATTGAATACTACCAAAAGAGATATTTCAAAAATAAAGCAATTCACAGGACAGAAGACATGCTCGTCAACAGGCTGCTTAAAATCAAAGGATGGAACACTCATATTAGAGAAGGAAAAAAATTCTTCAACGCTGGAGCGGGTATATTGGAGAACTCATCTACGAGGAAAGAGAACAACCAGCAATAAACAGAACTATTGACGGACCTGGAATTATGAAAGCCGAAGTAAAAGCAGTACTGGTCAAATTGAACAGAAGCAAGGCAACTGGGCCAGACGGAATTATAACAGAAATGCTGACTGACTTAGATGAGTTTGGCATAGACAAGATCACTGAAATAACAAATGAAATCCACAACAGCGGGGATATTCAACAATGACAAAACATCATCCGTATTCTGACGAATAGAGCGCGCAGCAGAATCAGACAAGTGACAGAACGAGAACAAATGCAGAAGGACGTGTATCTATGTTTCATAGACTATGGAAAGGCCTTTGACAAAGTATGCCACAAGGATCTGCTGGAACTGCTCAGCAACCTTGATATATTCGGGAAAGATATTAGAATAATCAAGAACCTATGCTTAAAGAACGAGTTCAGCGAATATACAAAAATAGAAAGGGGTGTAAAGCAAGGATGCATCTTCTCACCCGACCTGTTCAACCTATACAACAGCGAGACAATTCTGAGTGAATTAGAAACCTTACCAGGATTCAGCATTGGCGGCCATAATCTTAACAACATAAGATACGCAGACACGGAAAAGAAATTACAAAATTTAGCAGACACGGAAAAGAAATTACAAAATTTCTTGCAGTAGATAGCGAAGGAGGGTGAGAATAAGGGACTAAGCATAAACTACAAGAAGACAGAATGCATGGTCACCAGTAAAAGGATGAGCCCGAAATGAGGTCGGGAACACTAGAATCAAGCAAACTTGGTAGTTTAAATATCTTGGAAGCGTTCTGACAGAGGACAGTAAATGTGACACTGAGATCTGTAGACGTATTGGGATAACCAAGGACGCATTCCAAAAGCTGGACAGAGTATTGTGAAGACAGGAGGATTTCTTTGGTAACAAAGAAAAGAATAGTGACCTGTTACGTGACTTCTGTCCTTTACGGCAGCAAAGATGAAGAAAAGACTCGAGGCGACAGAGATGTGGTTCTACAGAAGGATGCTAAGGATATCATGGACCGAGTGTGTGAGCAAGGATGACGCCTTAGAGAGGATGCAAACAAGGAGGAGGCTAATACTTAACACCAGGAAGAGGCAGCTGAAGTTCCTGGGACACATAATGAGGAAGGAGGGCCTGGAGAATCTGATACTCACAAGTCGAATAGAGGGAAAGAGATACAAAGGAAAACAACGCATGACATACCTAGCAGCTTTAAGCAAGTGGATGACAGAATGTGATCTGGGGGAGATGGCAGAGGGAAGGAATTTGTTGAGAACTGCAAGGGATAGAGGAAGGTGGACAGCTAGGATCGCCTACGTCCTGAAAGGACATGGCACATAAAAAAAGAAAAATAGGAGACATTAAATACTTCTATCTTCCCTTCTTTCTTTCATTTTCTCACTGAAAGCAAATAGTGTTTTTCCCCCCTCTTTCCATGTGATCAAAATAGAATAGTCCCTTATTTATGTGGTATTCACAGGGTGCTATGGTTGTTCAAACTAACTAAGGATCTAATGAAGAAAGAGACAAGCACAATTATTATATAATATTCTTTTAATAGGGATTGTTATTATAAGATGAAACTTATATACTCATATAAATAGGTATATCATTAACTTTTACATTGGTTAGTACATTGACTAGCATAATCAAAAATAGTGGAGTGAATCAATTTACAACCTTTCCTGTTATAAAATAGTAGATGTTTGAGATATACTAAGCTAAACTGAGTATGACATAAGGACAGTTTCTTTGTGAGAACATACAAAATAAATTTAGCAATAATCAACCATGTTTTATTTCTAGAGAAACAATCTCTTAACATATTCAAGTTTCATGTTTCTTTTTAATGAAGCCTTCACATGATTAAAGTAATTGCCGAGAAGAGACAGTTGCTAAAAGCTGGTGAGACAAGAAATCAGCAGTAGTATTTCAGTCCAAGATAAAGAATCCATTAATTGTGTTACTCAAAGAAATTTAGCAAATTTAATTTTGTTGTTAAAGTGAAAAAAATTAGATTTTATAAAACCATAATCAAACATTTATTAATTAAAGATCTTATTAGAGACACAAAATTTAATTAATGCTATAAGAACAAGATATAATTGAAAAGAGACAAGAGGAAAACTTTGCAGTTGTTGGCAATATGAAAAGAAAAATACAAAATACTGTTGAATGAGCAAACCGGTCATTGCTCCTCACTTGTAAAAACTCAATCAAAGAAATTAAAATATTGTGCACACCAGCTAAAAAAGGAAACATGAGGGAAGAGAGTACATATGTATTGACAATATATCGACACAGGTTTATTTATAGATAGATCACACTAAGTCCTAACAGTCAATACCTTTGTTGGCATAAGGATAATTGTCTTGATTTAATATAGATTGTCTTGAGGACTTTTTGAAAAACAGATAGGTAATCTTTATGATTTGGTTTCAATATAGGCCAAGCAAACATGTGAATTAGCTGAAAAATGACACTGGCCACCTATCTTTCAAACAAGTGACATAAATTAACAATTTAAATGTTAATATGAAGTTGACTACATAGGTAGGATCACTCAACTCCTAGAGAAGAGAATTGCCCAACATGTACCAAAAAATGTGTTAGAAAAATCTGATTGGAAAATTTGCATAAGTTTTCCATCACATCTGGGTCTGCAATTTCAGAACATCTTATTAAAAATTGGGAATGTTTACCATCTTTTTGTAAGGATAGGTTCTCAGTTTTTAGTGGATCACATTCTTACAATCACCTGAAAGTCCTTGAAACAATTTATATTAAACCAAGACAATCATACTTATACAAACAAAAGGCTGTTAGGACTTAGTATAATCTGTCTATAGATATACCTGTGTCAATATATTATTGATACAAGTAGATTTTCTTCTTCATGTTTCTATTTTTGTAGTTGGTATACACAGTATTTTAATTTCCTTGACTGAATTCTGTTTTCTATCAGCCCCTTTGGAGGTTATTTAAAACCAAGAAACATTTTTAGATTGTAAGAATCTTTTTTGAGATAATATTGGTTTATTGATACAAGTTTTATTAATTAAACCATAACTGAGAGGGTATTTGTGCGTAATTGAATATAAAGAACCTAACTGGAATTTGAACACAGCTTTCCGATTAACAACTCCAATCTATTATCCATTAGACCATGTGAACATCCAAACTTAAACCACCTGGTATTCCCAAGCAGTCACCCAACTAGGTATTGATCAGGTTCAACATTGCTTCACTTTGGTGATCATACAAGAATTGATGTGTCAATGTGATGTGGCTATGTGTCTTCTGACAAGTGAGGAGTGATAACCAATAGTTCTCTAGTAGTTTTTGCTTTTTGTATTGCCAACTAATGTAGTTGTACATTTTCTCACCTTTTTTAATTATGTCTGCATTTATTGGACAAGATATATTAATACTTGATTTCATATCAATTAATATACACAGTGAATTTCAGTTAATTGGGACATCAGTTACAATAATTAGCTGCTTAGTTGAACCGTTTGTACAAGAACAGAATCAAATGTGTATTATTTTGTCCTTTTAATGCAAATCTATTTAAAAGGAACAAGGAGAAATCTGAGGTCCTGATGCATTTTGCTTAAGCAAAATGGAATCTCTAAAGAAATATTTTCACAATTAGAAAGTAATTGTTAAATCATTTCAGTAAAAAGAAATAAATGATATACAAATTCAGAAACAGGCCAAAAATCAAAAATATGCTTTTTATATATAATAATGTATGTTATTTTTATATTTAATAATACAAGGTCTTTGTACTCAATCAATATTAAATGAAAATGTAAAAAAAAATTTACTATAAAATTGTCACAACCTAAGATATATACATACATACATACATACATACATACACACACACACACACAGGGTGTCTTAAAAAAAATGTATAAACATTTTGAAGCTTTTTCAAAAAATAATTCAAGCAACTAGTATTTATTATAAATGCATGCTCTTAAGATTTCGTCATTGCATGTTTTCAAATTGATGTCCGTTATGATCCAGACAATGCGACACAATGGAATCAGAAGCAGCAGTCAACATTTCGACAGGTATTTTTGGCTGCATTCTTGCTTTATGGAAACTTTCATTTCAGTGATTGTTGCTGGCTTTGTAGCATAGACTTTATCTTTTAAGTATCCCCACAAGAAAGTCTAAAAAGTTGAGGTCCAGTGAACTTTGACTTCCGCTCCATCTACTCCATCTTGCTAAGCTAAGGCTGGATGACATTAGTAATACTAATGTCTCAATCTGAAAAAAGAGCAAAGACTGAAAAGAAAACAAACTCTACACTGTAAATGTGCGTGTATACATTTTTCAGACATGCCTGTATATAGCAAGACTCTCATATTATTTATCATGCACTGGATCCCCTCAGCAACTTTCTGTCTTTGGCAATTAGTCTAAGACCCTTCACATAAAATTCAAGATATAGACTATAGTCTTGTCCATTAATCTAGAATGATTCAACCAGAATATTAATTACTCTGTATGTGACTTTATTTGCTATACAAAAGGTTTATCCTACCACTGAAGGTGACTGATCCTTGAATTTGAATTTATTTGAATTTCATAGTTGTGTTGTCATATCCTCCTCTGACAACAGAAAATACCTTTGAGTGAAATTAACAATAAGGTTAATGCATTTGAAAGGCCTTGAAAAAGGATGCAGTGGAAAGGGAAGTAATATTAATAATGCAGAGTGTTAAAGGTTAAACACAACAAGAAAATGCCAAGCAAAGATATTACCAATAACAAATATGACCCATGAGAATAACTGATAAGATGAAACTATGTTTTCAGTGATTAAAACAAAAACAAAAAAAACAGGATAACTGTTACTCACTTTGAAACTAAGAAGTAAATCCATTTCAATGATAATGAAAACAGAAGCCATACTGAATGCATTCATCAGATTATACACAATCATTTACGCAATTAAATTGACACATTTTACAACAGGAATATTTCAGATATTTACCAATGATCGAAGAATCAAAGAAACAAGACATTAAACATGGAGACATCAAAGAGAATTTGAAATTTTTTAATTAATCATCACAAATCTGTGTATAAAAACCTTTTTTTCTTTAGTATTTTCTTATATTTAATCCCAACTGATTTATAGCAACTATCATGCACTTTAAAAAATAAATCAAATAATGTTTTTAATATCACTTTTGATTTCAATTTGTTTCCATTTCTTTACTTTCAAAAATATTCTTTTTTAATTTCTGTCTGATTTTCTGGAATGACAAGTTATAATTATTTACAGGTAGACTAACATCCTCATTGTTATTGCTATTATCATGTCAACTGTTGTGCTCTCTTTATCTCTCAGATGAGGTATTATGATTACTTGCATTATTTACATTATTTGGACTCTTATGCTCATCTTTATTGCCATATCGTGAATATGGCAATGAAGATGAGGATAAGAGTCCAAATAATGTAAATAACGCAAGTAACCTTCAGGGAATTTCGAACTGAACCCTTCCCTTTATTTAATTTATGGAGATATATTGTTCTTGTTATGTTTTCCATATCTAAGGATATCACATTTTTGTTTTTTTAAGTACTGCTAATCTTATTTCCACTAGAGATTGAACTCACATTTACTATGCCACCAAATTCATGACCATTGTTCTGAATCTAAAACAAGAAACCATCAACCTAATGTTTTTATTGCCTGCCTGCCTGCCTGCTGCTGCCACTGCTTTGCTTGTTATATAGATTGTAAATAATTTTTTGTTAACTTTGATATTTTTCACACACCAGAGCAAAAGTAGTCTTGTTTAATAATTTGTCACTGCAAAAGGAATTGATGTATCATGCTACTTATTTATAATTTGTTTCTGCTAATTAATAATTGAGTGGGACTAGATTTTCAAAACAAAAGAAATGTCTGTATTATCAAATCATCATAATATCACATTTGTTTGAATAGTTTGAGACAAAATTCTCTAGGACATAAATCATTGGAGTAAACATTGTTGCTGAGGGGCTGGAATGTAATTGTAGGTATTTATTTTACATATCAACAGATACAAAATATGACACAAACACTTTTTGATATTCAACAGTGCATAGAGATTTTATCAGAAAGTTGAAGTCGTTGGTCAAAGGAAGATTATTTTACAGAAAGTTTTTTTTTTCTTTTTGACTTACGAAATTTTTTAAAATAAAAAATAAAATTTTTAATTTAAGGAAAATATTTAAATAATAAAAAAAGCAAACCTTATTATTCATAAAAATAGGAGAAAAAATAAATATGTATTAGAAATTTCTTTTGAAAAGTAAAAGAAAAAACAAAAATATTTGCTGTTTAGTTTGGATTTTTAAAAAAAAACAAATTTCTGAAGAGAAAAACAGAAAGAGAAGAAAAAAATAAATAAATTATAAAAAGTGGTGTTGGGAGAATAAAGAAAGAAACACAAAACAGAAAGAGATGGTGGGAGAAGCATTTAAATTGTAGGAGTAAAAAAAAAAAAAAAAGAAGAAACAAGAGGGAGAAAGAGTGAGAGAGAACAGGGGAAATAGAGAAAATGGTAAAAAGAAGAGGCAGAGAGATGGAGAATAAAAAAAGAAGAAAGAAAAGACAAAAAAAGAAAGAGAGAGTGAAAAATAAAAAGAATTAAGGAGAGAGAGTGAGAGAGAGAGAGAGAGAAAAGAATGAACATATAACAAAAGAATCATAGAGAGACAAAGACATGAGAAAGAAATGAGAGAGAAAATTGGAAGTAAAAGAGGGAAAGAGTTAATGTAATAAGCGAAAGAGAGAAACAATGAGAAAGAAAGAAAGAACTGTGTGAAGAGAAAGAATGAGTTGAGTAAAGAGGGAGGGACACAGAAGAGAGAAAGAATAGAAGAAAAGGCAAAAGAGAGGATGACACAAGAGTGAGAAAGCA